>CM046458.1:47854893-47889893 GCA_025506515.1 Flaveria trinervia | reverse complement strand
TAATTTGGATCCCACTCCGGATCGGGTTTAACTCTTGGATCATCACCCGCATCATTCTCCCCTTCTTCGAAAAAAAACTCGTCCTCGAGTTTTGTCTTCGGACCAAAGCCACCGGGGTTGAATGGAACGTCTTGACCTCTCTTGTTCACTAACGTCATAGGTTGTTCAAGTAATGATCCACTTTGCTTACGACATAAATACCCTGTTGTATTTGAAGAGCCTAAAAGCTTACTTTGTAATTGGTCCTTATTCGTATTTATTTGATGAGTATTCGCTTGCATATGTGGAACACTCATATTAATCCCACTATTTGAATAATTCTTTGTGTGCTTATCAATATAAATATTCATATTTTGAGCATGCAAATCCACATTAATAACAACCTCATTTCGAATTTTAAATGACACTGAAACACCTGAAGTTTCCATTCCCTTATGAAAATCATTCTCAAAATTCGGAATGACTGTTAGAGTTTCCAAGACAGAATCATGTTTCCCATATACAGTCGCTCCAACATTCGGCAAACCCTTAATTGTTGTGAAACCACCATCAACCATCGTACTCACCTTAGAAGAATCACTAGAAACAGTAGCAGTGGTTTTCGTATATTCGGTCTCAAGATTATTTTTATGTAACGAATCAAACAAACCTGAAGAATTTATAGAAGACTCATGTTCTTCACGTCTTTTATGTTGGGGATATTGATTATAAGACTCACTAAGAGCCATCGTTACCAACAAATATTCTTCTTCATCTATCTTACTTTCATCTTCATCAAACCTTGGTATGTCTTTTGATAAAAATTCTGGATAGATTGGTTCGTAGAACCGGGGTGGATGATGACTAAACGGATTCCGCTCTCCGTCGCCGCCTTCATCCCCGACGATGGTGCTCGACTCGGTTTCCGCCTGGATCTTATCCTGTTGCAACTCAAGGTGTTGTACCCTTTTTTGGAGCCATTTAATCTCTTGTTGCAACTCGAGATCTCATACTCGTCGCTTGAGTCGTTTGATCTCCAAATCCCGTGGGTCACGGTTTCTGATCTCATTGCCTCGTCCGGCGAATCTACGATCACGGTTGACTCCATCTCCACGAGCACTTGAACCACCAATGTTCTTGTCGATGCCTCGGTCGACGACTCTTCGAACAAAATAACACCCGCCTTCACGTAGAGCCATTTGACAAACCAAAAGCTCTGATACCAAATGATGCAGAATCGGGAGCGATCAAATGGCTCAAAGACAAATACTTAATCAAAAACGATAAACGAACCAAATGGTACCAAAAATACAAGTTCTTTAATTCTAATTCAATTAACAAAAACTTCCCCCTCAATGAAAGCAAACCCTAACATTTATACTAGACCTAACAAGTTAAAGACAATAACAAAATAAATTAAAAGATACTAACAAACTTAAATCAAAGATAAACTAAATAAATAAAATATTATGCAAATCTTCAAATAATCTTTAATTTGGATCCCACTCTGGATCGGGTTTAACTCTTGGATCATCACCCGCATCATTGGATCCCATATGTGTGGTCAATCGCACGGATTAGACCCTAGTGTGCATCCTTCCAGGGTAGCTAACCCACACATAGTTGAGCTAACACCCTTCATTGGGTATGAACCTCCATACATTGCTTGCAAGACTTTTCTTACATTCGTTCGTTCATTAATGCATGCATTAATCCTTCTTTACGTTCCACTTAACATTATCATTAACTTCCTCTTACGTTACATACTACTTTTCATTCATTTCATATTCATAACACGTAAATTATGGAATAATACATAATAGGAAGGTAAGATCAACATAACACATTCATACATAACATCTCATAAACATTACATACCCCATCACACATCATCATAAACATCATGCATCATTTATTCACAAACACATACACATGTGCAACAAGCATAAGTCATCATAAAACATAGCCGATCCTCCGTGGGACAGTGGGGGGTTCGGGGCGATAGCCCCTGATAGCGGGGTCCAAGGGGTAGCAGCCCCTAGTGGGGTCCAAGGGGCAACACCCCTAGCTGGGGTCACGATGTCAGGTCAGTGTGAAAAATTTTTATTTTAACCTTTTTATATAGCACCTTTCCTAATAAAAAAATCGATCTTCCCATTAAAACCTCTAAAATATTTAAAACGTATATGTAGAGAATATATGAAAAGGCTGATGCAACTCAAACACACAAAGTCTCTCCTGCATGCTGCACAAGTGCATTGAAGAAGAATGCTTTGGAAGTTTCACACATGCAACAGAAATACTCTAAGTGTGAAATCTTCTGAAGCCAAGACCAATATCTTCGAAGCCAAAGATGAAGTCTTCCGAAGCTTTAGAGACAAAGTCTTCCGAAGCTCAACTTTTGAAGACAGATTTCTTCCGAAGACTTTTAACAACATGCTTTATCTGATGTACTTTTCCATAAAGTTGGACCCCTTTCCGCTACAACTCTGTAAAGTCACCAACTTTCATGAGTTGGTGAAAATGCCCATGCTTTTTGGTAACCGTACATTGAGGTCTTGAGTCTATAACTTTCTACTTCATGTACTTTATCCTTTTTGTAATAGATAAGGATGTGAGCTATGGCATGTCATAGTCACTAGTCAAAAGGCAATCGGCCTTTTGACTCTACAATTGATTTTGTTTTGTGTCTAGTCAATTGTATACAGCTAGCTTTCATAGTATGGCCGACTGTAGGATGTATTATAAGTATCACAGGTTCTTGTAACTTTCTTTCATGCTTTGTAACACTTGTAATAGAACTTGAGAAAGAAATATACTGCATTCTTGAAAACCATACACTTGTGTATCTTGTTCTCTTGTTCTGTCTCTTACTAAATTACTTGTGTTCTTAGTATCATATATAGTGGTTAATCCAGTTTACTTTTTGATTAAGTTTTAGTCTATTCTTCTCTTTGTGTTGTTGTGTTGTAAGTGACCCCCTTCACCGGTCCTGCATTTGGTATCAGAGCATTCCAGACTCTTGATATAAAATCTTACCATCTTTAGATCCCTCACACACACAAATACTAAACTTTTCAAATGGCAGCCATTTCCAAAACTGATATGGAAACTAGAACCATGAACAAGTCCCCACTGATCACTCTTGAAGACTTTGATACTTGGTGCCTGAGAATGAAAGGTTTCATCAAGTCTCTAGACTCAAGAATATGGGAGTCTGTTGAGAATGGACCTTACATACCATACACCCCTTCTGCTACTAGTGGTGGTATGATCCCCAAGGCTGTAGCTGACTACTTAGATGAAGACCAAAAGAGAGTAGAGATTGACCAGAAGGCCATGACAACCCTTTAGACTGCTCTTCCAAACTCTGTATACAGAGGTTTCAAGAAATGCAAAATAGCTAAGCATCTGTGGGATGCATTGAAACTGATGTATGAGGGTTCCTCTAAAGCAAATGAGAACAAGAAGGATCTCCTGAAGCAGCAGTTTGAAAATTTCACCTTCAAAGCAGGTGAGACCATGACTCAGCAGTACTTCAGATAAGTTGAGATTGTGGATACCGTTGTGGATGGAAGAGTTGCTCTTGAGAACAGAGACATTGTAAGGAAGTTCATGTCCTCACTTCCTAGGCAATGGACACACTACTATGTGGTGATCAAGAGGACTGAGAATCTCAAAACTCTCACTCTGATATAGTTATATGGGATTCTCAATGGCTACCAGATGGAGATGAACATGCAAGGTTCATCTAGCAACTCCAACAATCAAATGGGTTCAGCCCTTCATGTGGTTGAAAGGGTAGCATAGAACCCCAACATCATCTCATATGCTAACCTGACAACTCACCAAAGGATCCTTTCATCACCTTCCTAGAGACACCAAGGGAGAACTATACTCAAGGAAGCCCATTCTAAGAGACAAGTTCTTCTTAAGCCTTTATGTCTTCTGATGAAAGTTATGGCAACTTTCTGTTCACCCTTGAAGACCTGGACTATATCCATCCAGATGATCTGGAGTACATGGAAATAGTCCTGAAGATGGCTCTTCTCACTTACAGAGCCAAGAAGTTCTACAAGCGAACTGGAAGGAAGTTTCCAAGCAATGCAACCAGTGGAAAGTTTAGGCTGGATAAAAGCAAAGTCAAGTGTTATAATTGTAACTTGATGACCACTTTGCCAGGGAGTGTAAGGCGCCAAGAACAAATGGTGGCCAAGCACAATCCAGACCAAACTACACTGATAAAGCTTCCCAGAATGAGAAGCCAAAGCAGCAGGCTGCTATTACTGTTAAAGGAGGCTTTTACTAGAGCTTTCAGGTGGAAGATGTTTCTCCAAACCAAGCACTGATGACAGGTCATGATGAAGCCAAGGTATTGGAACATCTCTGTACCCCTGAATGCATTGCTAAAGTTAACAAATACAGGTCCTACAACTTAGAAATAAGATCTTATATTAAGTCCTTGAACATTTTAAAAGCTGGTTTTAGAAAGTCTGAAAATGATTATAAACTAAAGATTGAGGACTTAGAGAAAACCATTTCAGTTCTAAAACATGAGCATACAAATTTTAGGACTCAGATCAAAGATCTCTTAACTAAGCTGACTGAGTGCTAGGCTGAGCTTGTGATCAGCAAAGCCAGGGCAAAAAAGTGTATTCTTGAAGAAGAGACCTTCAAGAATATGATATCCTCATCCCTGCACAACAAAGTATGCTATCAAAACAAGCAAGGACTAGGATCAAATGAGATAGCTCCTCCACACACAATCTTGTCTATAAGATCACCTAGGTGTGGAACTTGTCAAGATGAGGTTCCTTTCATATATCCTTTGAATGAAGAGGATGAAGAAGTGATAGTGAAGAATCTTTCTGAGAAGAGTGAAGAAGAGGATTCTAAGAAGAGCCACTATCCTTCTAAGGAGAAGAAGAAGACTGTGATGACCAAGTCAATGAGAAAGAACTTGATTAGAAAGAGCAAAAGAAAAGCAAGGAAGGCTCAAGAGATCAAGGCTACTTTTCACTCTAAGCAGAAGCAAGTTTTTATCTCTACAGGGTTTGAAGTAGTAAAGACTGAAGACATCAACCTAAACTCTTCTGCTAAGAGTTCTGGTTTATGTTTAGATCATCTTAGTACCCATAAGAAGGCTGATCTATTGTGTGTCACTGCTACACAACCTGGACCATCCAACTCCAAGAACAGTCCTAAGCCCAAAAGGACTGCCTCAGCATCTGCAAAGATGAGGGTGGAGAAGGGATGTGACCAAAGTCAGTCTTGTTCCCAGAAGAAGGATCTTGGGAAGAAGAAAATAGAGTGTTTCATGTGTGAAAATACTGCTCATCTTGCTAAGGATTGTCCATACAATCCTAAAGGTACTCTTCATATGACCAAGACAAGGACTTCCAAGAGTTCCAAGAAGATTCAAGCTTTGAAAGGAAAATCTGTTTCCTTCGGAAGCTCTAAATCGAAGAAGAAGGCAAGTGGAAAATTTCCTTCGGAAGAAAAGTTGGTCTCAAAAGAAAGGAATACTTCCGAAGCACTGAAGTCTGCTACAGTGTCTGCAAATATTCGGAAGGTTCAGTCACCAAAACTTCCAAAGTCTCAAAAGCTTCCGAAGTATTGAAGGTCAAGTCTAAGCTTCCAAAGGTGGTGTGGAAGTCTAAGAAAGACCAAGCGACTGAAAATTCTCCATCAATAACAGCTTAAGATCCTCCTAGCACAACCATAGGATCTATTACTATTGCATTACCTTATGTTTCTCTTAGTGAGCCCAAGACAAATAAGGCTTGGGTTTCCAAATGTAACTAATCATTTTCTTTATGCAGGGACATCTCAAGACAAACAAGAATGTCTGGATCATTAATAGTGGTTGTTCTAGGCACATGACAGGCAATAGGTCACTACTCCAGAACTTTGAAAGGATTGGTGGAGGACCAGTTGCTTTTGGAGGAGATGAAGGTGGTTACATTTCTGAAAGGGGCAAGGTCATAAATGGTAACTCAGTGTTGAAAAGGTAAACTTTGTTAAAGAGCTTGGGTACAATCTTCTAAGTGTATCCCAATTTGTGATCAGAGTCATAACATGCTCTTTACTGAGCATGAGTGCACTGTTCTCAAGCCTGGGGTGATTATTCCTCATGAGCGTATCCAGCTTAGAGCCCCCAGGAAAAGAAACATGTACAAGATGGACTTGCAAGAAACATCTCCCTCTGGAGAAGTTTCATGCTTTCTGTCTAAAGCTAATAGTGATGAGTCTTTCCTATGGCATAAAAGAATGTGCCATATAAACTTTAAGAACATGAATAAACTTATTAAGAATGATTTGGTAACTGGAATGACGAAGAAAGAGTTTACAAGTGATGACCATTGTGTTGCATGCCTGAAAGGGAAGCAACATAAGGTATCTTACAAGCCTAAGGAAAGAAACTCAATCACTACACCCCTACACTTGTTACATATGGATCTCTTTGACCCTACCAGTGTAATGAGCCTAGGAAGGACCTCTTACTGTTTAGTGATCACAGATGACTTTATAAGATTCACTTGGGTCTTTTTCCTTAGAACTAAGAATGAGACTCCTGAGATTTTAAAGAATTTCATCCTAAAGATTGAGAATCAATCTAATTACAAGGTCAAAATCATAAGATGTGATCAAGGAACTGAATTCAAGAACCAAATCCTTGATACATTTTGTGATGAAAAGGGTATTTCAAGACAATATAGTGCTCCCAGGACTCCTTAGCAAATGGTGTTACTGAGAGGAGAAACAGGACACTGATTGAAGCTACAAGAACCATGTTATCTGACTCTAAGCTGCCCATCACCTTCTGGGCAGAGGCAGTCAACACTGCCGGCTATGTGTAGAATAGAGTTTTAGTGGTTAAGACTCATGGCAATACTCCTTATGAACTTTGGCACAAGAGGAAACCTTTCATTGGTTTTCTCAGGTCATTTGGATGTCCTTGCACTATCTTGAATACCAAAGATCAAATTGCCAAATTTGCTGAGAAATCAGATGATAGACACTTTATTGGAAACTCTTCCCAAGCTAAGGCTTATAGAGTATACAATCTTAGAACTAGAATTGTTGAGGAGTCAGCCAATGTGACTTTCAGTGAACACACACCTTGTATAGCTAGTTCTGGTCTTGATTGGCTGTTTGATCTTGATTCAGTTACCAACTGTTTTAACAAATCCTATAAGATTGTTTCAGGATCTTCAGATATCTTATCAATAGGTGATCCTGACCCAAGATTTGAGCTAAGAAGACCTTCAAGTAACACATCTTCAGCTCTAGTTGGAACTACTTCTGCAAATGAGGTTTCTATCAGCACTACAATGACAAACTCAGCTGATATATCTAGGATGCCTTCAAATTCTAGCTCAGAGGCTCCACAACCAGATAGAGATGCCTCACATGTAGAAGAAAACAATGGAGGTGGTGATGTGATCAGGAATTTTTTGATGCTGGTTACCATTCCATAGATGACAATATCAATGATGTCACACACTCATTGGATCAAGTTTCTCTTGATAAGTATGCTGATGTAGTGGGTGAAACATCTATGCCAGATCTAAATTTCTCTAATTTAGATCTCTCTCTACAACTTGCTATGATCCCTTAACTAAGGATCCATAAGTCTCACCCCACCACAAACATCATTGGAGATGTTGTCACAGGGGTAAGAACAAGAGGACAAACCCATGAAGCAAATGTTTGTCTTCACTATTGTTTCTTATCCTAGATAGAGCCTAAGAAGATTGAGGAGACTCTAAAGGATGGAAGTTGGGTTGAAGCTATGCAACATGAGTTGCTTCAATTCAAAAGGCAGAAAGTTTGGAACTTTTGTCCTCTTCCTCATGGGAAGACTACCATTGGTACAAAATGGGTGTTTAGGAACAAGAAGGATGATAGAGGCATCATCATCAAGAACAAAGCTAGACTAGTTGTTCAAGGGTACACACAAGAAGAAGGGATTGACTACACTGATGTTTTTGCTCAAGTAGCAAGACTGGAAACTGTTAGGATTTTCTTGGCATTTGCTGCATCCAAGAACTTCAAGGTCTATCAACTTGATGTTAAGTGTGCTTTTCTTTATGAAGTGATTGATGAAGGTATATGTCAAACAGCCACTTAGTTTTGCAGATCCTGATCATCCTGATTATGTCTGCAAGCTTGATAAAGCTCTTTATGGGCTGCATCAGGCACCCAGGAAGTGGTATGCGACTCTATCTCAGTATCTCTGCAAACATGGATACAGGAAGGTACTATAGATGGAACTTTCTTTATCAAAGGACAGGGAAATGACTTGATGCTAGTTCAAGTATATGTAGATGACATCATTTTGGTTAAAATAATCCAAGGATCTTCAAAGACTTTAAGAAGCTGATGAAGGACAGATTTGAAATGAGTGCCATGGGGGAACTCAATTTCTTTCTGGGAATTCAAGTGAAGCAAGTTGAAGATGGCATCTTCATTAGTCAGTCAAAGTATGTTCAGGACATACTCAAGAGGTTCAACATGACTGATTGTAACATTGCTAAGACACCCATAGTAAGAAACCACTCCCTTGGACCTGATCTTGAGGGGGAGTTTGTGGATGAACACCTTTACAGGGCTATGATTGGGTCTCTTATGTACCTTACAGCTAGTAGGCCTGATATCATGTTTGCTACATGTATTTGTGCAAGATATCAAGCCAACCCTAAGATGTCTCATCTTATCACTATCAAGAGGATTCTAAGATACCTTAAAGGTGCTTCAACACTTGGTCTATGGTATCCTAAGAATTCCGACTTCAATCTGTATGCATATACAGATAGTGATTATGGTGGTTGCAACATGACTGCAAAGTCTACATCTGGGGGATGTCGTATGCATATACAGATAGTGATTATGGTGGTTGCAACATGACTGCAAAGTCTACATCTGGGGGATGTCAGTTCCTTGGTGGAAAGGTTATCTCATGGCAATGCAAGAAACAATCTTGTGTCTCTACATCAGATGTTGAATACATTGTTGCTGCAAGCTGCTGTGCTTAAGTGTTTTGGATTCAGAATCAGATACTGGACTATGGGTTAAACTTCAAGGAGACTCCCATTCATATAGACAACAGCAGTGCTATTTCTATCACAGAGAATCCTGTGCAGCACTCAAGGACTAAACACATCAATATCAAGTATCATTTAATAAGAGATAATTATGAAAAAGGTTTAATCAAACTAATCAAAGTTCACACAAATAAACAATATGCTGATATGTTTACAAAAGCTTTTGATGAATAGAGATTTAAATATCTAATATCAGCTATTGGGATGATCAACTTTGAGTAGTTTTTCTTAAAACTAATTCTTATAATTTCTTAAAATTTGTGTGTCCTAAGTTGTCTACTTCATCACTTTCATAAGCTCTTGTTTTCTTTGGATGAAAATCTTTTTGAAGACTTTCCTTAGATTTTTGAAAATTTTTTATCCTTCGGAAGATATGTTTATCTTCGGAAGAAAATCATACCTTCAAAACAAATAACTGTTTAGGAAATTTACCTTCGAAAAAAATTTCTGAAATATCTTCCGAAGCTTAAATGTTTCTCTCAGACACTTATATGTTTTCAAGGACCTTTTTCTTCTGAAGCAAATTAACTCTCGGAAGCTTTATTCTTCTACAAACAAAGCATTCAAGTCTTAACTTTTCTTCCGAAGCAAAATTTCACAACCTCAGGAAAATCTTCCGAAGTCATTTTAGCTTCGGAAGCTTTTTCATTAAAACTTTCGAAGATAATTTATCTTCGAAAGCTTTTTGACTTCCAAGAAAACTACTTTTTGAGCAAAAGTAAACAGTTTATCCAGAGGTGGGACCGACATCCGGATTTCAAAGTTTATCCTCTTTCATTAAACTTTGTCTGAAATCCTTTTTCACATATAAACCCAACGGTTTCCCCGTCTTTCTATCATCTGCTTCTTCCTCCTGACCTAAAACCCCAAATTTCTCTCTAAAATTTCTTTCTTCTTTCTTAAGCTACCTCAAAATGGCCAACCCTCTTCACAGAAATGATCCAAACTTTACCATGCAGTTACACAGACAACATAATCAGGTTGCTCTATTAAACTCTGAGAGAGATTCACATTTCTCAAAGGTTTTCCGTTTCTTAGCTTTATCAAACTATCTCACCTTCCTGACCATTGATCCTCCTCTTTATAAGGATCAACTGCTAGAATTCTGAAAGACCTGCCAAGAGGTCATAATGGATGGGGAGAAGGCACTGTCTGTCACAGTGCAGGGGAGAATAGTCTTCATCACTCCGGCCATCATAAACATGTATCTTCAGCTGGATGATGAAGAAGGTGAGGTGTTTTTTTCCCAAGGAGGCTGTCAACCAATCCTTTGAGCAGATGGGATATGAGGGAGATTTCTCTGTAAAGACCTTCAGGAAAGGAAAGGTTTCATCCAAATGGAAATTCCTGCTCTATGTGGTTATCCACAGCTTATCAAACAAGCATGGTGGATGGGACCAGATTCCTGAGGATCTCTCCTTCATAGTCCATGGGATGGTTCAGAGAGTCAAGTTCAGGTACTCTCAGTTTGTTTATACTAACTTACTTGCAAACTTGGACTCCTTAGAGTATTACATGTTCCCTAGATATGTTCAATACATTCTTAACTGTGAACTGGGCTCAGAGTTAAGGGGAACAGGTAATATTCTTAAACTGGGATAGATGAAGCCCGACATCTTCAAAATAATGAGAAAGTCCAATGTTGGCTTCTCTGGGGTAGAAACAGACCCGGTCCCAAAAATGTTAGAGCTCATTGCTCAAGGTGACAATCTAGCAGCACCAACTAGTGTTGAACCCATACCTTCTACTTTCCAACCACCTCAACAGCCACCAATCACCCTCACCTACCAAAGAAAACACAAATGAACCCCTACTCAGACTATTCAGTCTGTGGAGGTCCCCATATACTTACCCACACAGGAAGAAGTGGAAACTGGAGCTCCCACTTCTCCTAAGGAGCAAGCCACTCCCATCCCTTCTATGATCAGTGCTAAGGTTCCTCATGCTCAGCCTGATGATCTCATAACCCAAACTGCCTTAAGCCATCATTCTGAGTCTCAATACTTAGGTGATCAACCTTCAAGGCACAGTTACTATCCCTAGCCTTTAGATCTCAACCAACCAATTCCCAACCTTGACTTCTATACTGATGAAGATCTAGGTTTCAGTGAGTATCATGATTTTCTCTTCTTTTTCCCTACTCAAAGAGAAACGAATGCTCCTAAGTCTCCTACTTCTATCTCACATCAGTCACCTACAACTGCGGTGGACACTTCTGAACATGTTCAGGATGTCCATATGGAAGAGGCTCTCACTTTTGAAAGTGATTACATCATTAAGACCTCAGCCATGGCAACTCAGCCCACTGACTTCTCAATTGAGGCTATCAGTGAGCAGAGGAAAACCAACAGCCAAGAACCTAAAGCTGGTGACGAGATGGAGGATTCTACTCAAATTATCTCATCCCCTAATGATTCTTCTGATGAAGATGAGGGGAATCTAAGACTAAAGGTGCAACAACTGTCTACGACATGCACCTATTTAGTCTCCAAGGTTAGTCACCTTCAATCTTAGGTGACTACCTTGCAAAACAGGGTCAATGATTAGCAACTTGAGATTTCATATCTTAAGGAACAACTAGCTGGGAGACCTTTAAGAGGAGCTCAACCAGGAACACAAGAACATGTGGAGGTGATTGACCTAACTCCTCGCTTACCTATGCAAGTGGGTGATGCTACCAAAAAGGGGGAGAAAGTCATCACTGCCACAGAACCTAGGAGTTCTTCAGAGAGTATGGACATTGACGACTCACCATCCTCACTTGCAATTGTGTCTACTCAACAACTTCCTCAAGTTCATATTGATATGGACTCAATAGACTCCTTAATACAAAGTCTATTTGAGCAAGGGATACCCAGGGCTATGTCATCTCCACCATCTTCCAATCACATCATTGGGTGGAGGTATGACAACAATAGAAAAGCCCTCATCCTTCTTAGAGTTCAAGGGCAACAAGAGATCTTCAACTTTCACACCCTAAACTTCTATGAAAGTCTGGATTTAGTCACAATGCCACTTGTCAATCCAAGCCGATCAAGACAAGCTGACAGAATGGCTTAAAGAATCTAAGACAAGATCATTGTAGAGTTCAGTTTAGAAGAAGACTAAGGCAATCAGGCTATGCTATCGGTCAACTGGATGTTGAGACGGACCCTAAGATTAGTTTCATAGGGGAAACCTTGACTGAAGGCTCAATGGCAGAATTTGAGAGCCCAGTCCCATCAATATCAACTTCTGCAGTGATCCATACCCTTATTGAGACACCTGCTGGTGAAGGTGCTTTTCAACCTCTCTGGCCAGAGCTCAGAAGCTACATCAAGCAATGAAGGCCAAAGCTCTCTCCACCCTGAGTCATAAAGGTCTGTGAGTGACAAAGGAAAAGAAAGATGACATCTGAGGAGATTGAGGAGGAGGAGAGAGAGAGGAAAAGGAAGCTGAGGGGATAAAGTTCCTTTTCTAGGTCTACAAGACTCATGGAGACTGCAATCAGGGCTGCCCCAGACCAAACACTCAGGATGATGAGTTGAGGGCAGTCAGGATAAACTATTTGTAGACCAGGAACTATGACATTGACAATGTCATTTCTCTCCCCTTAGATGAACTGAATGAACTGGTTGACATGGAAAGGTCAAAGGAGAAGAAAGGCAGAAGATGCAGAGCTACTGGTACAAATCAAAGAAGACAGAAGAAAGAAAATACTATACAAGCATGTCCCTACTCTCTCCCCAGTTTAAGAAAGTCCTGCACAAGAGGATGTGGTTCAACAAAGAACCTCAGGTAGATAAAGAAGAAGATAGGATCAAGATGATCAACTACCTGAGTGCCACAGGCCTCTATCAGGAAGAAGCACTTCTTCCCTTGTCCTATGACTATGTTGAGTTTGAGTACCTCAAACAACTTGAGCTTTATATAGTCAAGGAAAGAAATACAACCAAAAGAAAGCTAAGGGAATAAGCTGCTAAGTCAGGAACCATCATCTAAAAGAATATGAAGAAGTCTGCTGATATGCAGAGGATGATGAGCTTCTTGAAGTTGTATGGATTCTCCAAAAGGAGACTTGGCCCCATGTCTCTATCCACTATGGATGAGCATATTCGGGTGATCAAGCAGATGATAAAGAATGGAGAGCTGATTGACTTACACTCCCCTCCAAGTCAAGCTCCACCTGAAGTGGAGGTTAAGGCTGAACAACCAGAGACAACACAACCCGGACCTCCAGCTGAATCTTAGCAAGCTTCATCTTCTGATCCATAGCAGGGTCAACCTTCCTCTCCTTCTGAGCCTGAGAGAGAGGAAGTCCCAACTAAGAAAGACAATGAAGATCAATCAGGTGTTGCAGGCCAGTCTTATTAGTTGAAAGCAACAAAGAGAAAGAAAAGGATGGCTTCAAAGCCAAAGAAGAAGAAGACTGCATCCTTTCCTGAACCTCAGGATGAGTCAGAACATCCTAAGGATGTGCAGCCAGAGGATGCTACATCAACTCCTGTTCAAACAGCTCCTCTAGCATCAGGAAGACTCATCTTGTCCTGTACATACACCACAAATCCAGAAAGATGGCATGTCATCACAGATCAAGGCATTAAGAATGTCTACACATGGAAAGACATGTCCAATCTGCCTCTGCATGATCTCTTTGACATGAGAAGACACTTTGACAGTCTGAAGGATCCTGATCACCTCATGAAGAAAAGAATGGTGATTATCCTAATGAAGACTGTTGATATCTGAAGTCTACAAGTGTTTTGGTAGCATCAGCCTAGGGGCAGTTTGTAGAGAATATATGAAGAGGCTGATGCAACTCAAACACACAAAGTCTCTCTTGCATGCTAACAAGTGCATTGAAGAAGAATGCTTCAGAAGTTTCACACATGAAACAGAAATACTCTAAGTGTGAAATCTTCCGAAGCCAAGACCAATATCTTCCGAAGCCAAAGATGAAGTCTTTCCGAAGCTCAACTCTTGAAGACAAATTTCTTTTGAATACTTTTAACAACATGCTTTATCTGATGTACTTTTCCATAAAGCTAGACCCCTTTCTGCTGCAACTCTGTAAAGTCACCAACTTACATGAGTTGGTGAAAAGGTCCATGCTTTTGGTAACTATACATAAGGTCTTGAGTCTGTAACTTTCTACTTCATGTACTTTATCCTTTTTGTAATAGATAAGGATGTGAGCTGTGGCATGTCATAGTCACTAGTCAAAAGGCAATCTACCTTTTGACTCTACAATTGATTTTGTTTTGTGTCTAGTCAATTGTATCCGGCTGGCTTTTATAGTATGGTCAGTTGTAAGATGTAGTATAAGTATCTCAGGTTCTTGTAACTTTTTTCATGCTTTGTAACACTTGTAATAGAACTTGAGAAAGCAATATACTACATTCTTGAAAACCATACACTTATGTATCTTGTTCTCTTGTTCTGTCTCTTACTAAATTACTTGTGTTCTTAGTATCATTTATTATGGTTAATCCAGTTTACTGTTTGATTAAGTCTTAGTTTATTCTCCTTGTCACACCCCGACTGACGGTGGAATCATCGGGGTGGACGAATGTGAAACGATTGCTCATAGCACATGGAACTAGTTAAGTTGAAATAATATTAATATCAATAATAATTGAACATTATAAGACGAATAAGTTCATACAATACAAAATCTTCAAACAAAGAAATAACATATTTAGTTAAACCAGGTCCAAGTCCTATATGAGCACGAAGAGAATCCTCAAGTAGTAAACCTGAAACATGTTAAAAAATAAAGGGTCAACTATAAAGTTGGTGAGTTCCCGTGGTTTAAACACACACATATATGTATATATACAAAAGGGTTACAAGTACTAATTCATGTCAATGGTTACGAGTTAGAAAGCTTATAGAACACATACAGTTACAACCAAACCTTGACTTAATTACAAGTATATAAGATTGGCTAAGTGTACTTGGTTCCCATGATGAACAAGCATACGTCATCAGGAGCCGGCAATACATCGGCTTTAGCACAAAATAGGCTTGTCAGGCTCAAAGATCTAAGACGTCGCCAGGCTAGCAACAGTTAATGATTGTGAACAAAATATGTATCTCATATAAGACTTACAATAACAAAAATAACCATGACAAAAAGGTAAACATGAGTTGTAGGTGCATTTACAAGTATCAAGATGTTTACAAGTGTAAGATGATAAAGTTAACATGTTTCACCCAAAAGGTGTGAAATAAAGTAAAAAGGGGCATGGAGAACTCACATGGAAGACTCACATGACGTATACGAGCATAAGATGATAATAAGAATAATAAACGTCGTTCCAAGATGAATCGTCACAAGGCACCTAAATATTGAAGGGATTTAACAAGTTTATCAAAGTTCATATAATGTTATATATATGAAAAACGCAGCGGATAATAAGTTTTAAAACTTGTTAATTTATAGATTATCAAACTCATTTGTTAAGCTAAACCCAAACCATGGATCCAAATACGAAATGCATAGAAGATAATCAACCAAAAGAGGTTAAGAAGACAACCTTTAGAGGGGCTAGAAAAACGGGTTCGAGAAGGAGCAAAAGATGAACTTTATGGCTGAATCTTAACCAAGAAAACCTTAAGAAGGCTGCACCCGAAACCTTCAATAACACACCTTTGGAACCATGGATGTGTAGCACAAGATGATGATGTTAGATGGTCAAGACTTCAATGTAGAAGTCCTCAAGAGATGATACCCCAAGCTTGTGCAAACACCCTTTGCTAGGACTTGCAACACCAACTTTGTAGAACCCTCTCCCAACTTGATTTTGCTGCCAATAACACTTCTTAGAAAGCTGAAAATCTTGTATGTTCCAGCTCTAAAGTTCCGAAAATTAAGAGAGAGATTTTGGAGGATTCTCTTTTTTGTGTTTGTATGAGAAAGATGTATCTTGGTAGAAGAGAGTGTGGTTCTCTATGTTGCATGCAACAACCACTAATCAAAACACTTCAACCCCATAAGGGGCGGCCGAAGTTGGGGTCCCACAAGGTGGGTTCCCTCCCATTTGAAATGTTTTTATAAAACATACTCTTGCACTCCATTTTTATAAAATTAAAACCCTTGTAATTTTATAAAAACTAACATACTCTTGTTTGATATATTCAACTAATTTAAATAATAAAACAAACAATTTCTCAGGAACAAATTATCCATATAATGTTGTTCATTTTCAAAACCAATGTTTTAGGAAACCCGGTTTCAATGTTGGTGCTTATATTTATTTGTTTGATCTCATCAACAAACAAATATTTATCGGTGTTTGTTTGGCTTGTTATTGGGTATGACCGACTTGGATCATATCACACTAGCCACATCAATTTAATATGTATCTTGGGCAGATCAAATCCTTCAAATATATATATATATATATATATATTTAGGTGCCTTGTGACGATTCATCTTGCCAAAGCCAACGTGGTGGCTGATGCTCTTAGCCGGAAGGAGAGGCCCAAGCCGATCTGGGTGAAAGCATACCAACTGATCATGACCTCTGATGTAATGAAGCAAGTCAAGGAGTTTCAGGATGAGGCACTGAAAGAAGATCATCTAAACTCTGAAAGAAGGAGAGGACTGGTTGGGGAATTGAGTGAAAACACACTTGGCGTTAAAACTCGATTTGGACGGGTGTGGATTCCTCGTTTCGGGGATCTACGTGTGAGGATTATGGATGAAGCTCATAAGACTCGATACTCCATTCATCCTGGTGCCACAAAGATGTATCAAGACATGAAGAAAAATTATTGGTGGCCGGGTATGAAACGTGACGTGGCGGAGTATGTGAGTAAGTGCCTTACTTGCTTGCAAGTGAAGGCGGAAGATCAGAAGCCGTATGGGAAAATCCAACCTTTGGATATACCGGAATGGAAATGGGAGCACATCACCATGGATTTCATTACGAAACTGCCCTGTACTCCGAAAGGATACGATACCATATGGGTGATTGTTGAACGCTTGACGAAGAGTGCTCATTTCCTACCAATCCACGAGACATATTCATCCGAGAGGTTGGCTGACCTGTTCATCAAGGAGATTGTAACTCGTCATGGTGTACCGGTGTCCATTGTGTCTGATCATGACACCCGGTTTATGTCTAAATTCTCGAAGAAATTACATGACGCCATGGGGACGAGGTTACATATTAGCACGGCTTATCATCCTCAAACTGATGGTCTGTCAGAAAGGACCATTCAGACGTTGGAGGACATGTTTCGGGCATGTGTAATCGATTTTGGTGGAAGTTGGGACAACCACCTACCGTTAGCTGAATTCTCGTACAACAATAGCTATCATTCCAGTATTGGCATGCCACCATACGAGATGTTATACGGTAGGAGATGCAGAACACCCGTTTGTTAGGGTGACGTTGGTTAGAAAGAGTTGGGAAGCGTCGAGGTAATCGAGGCTATGACAGAGAAGCTTAAAATAATTAAAGCCTTCATGAAGGCAGCCAAAGATAGATAGAAGTCGTATGCCAATAAACGACGTAAGCCAATTGAGTTCCAGGTGGATGACCGAGTCATGTTGAAGATCTCACCTTGGAAGGGTATTATCCGATTTAGAAAGCGGGGCAGTTGAGCCCAAGATATATAGGCCTTTCCGAATCATTGCTCGAGTAGGAGAGGTGGCCTATAGGCTAGAATTGCTAGATGAGTTAAAGGGGATTCACCCGACATTCCATGTATCTCATCTGAGAAAGTGTATAGCTGATGAAGACTGATTGTCCCACTGGAGGATATCGAAATAGATGAAAGGCTCAATTATTTGGAGCAACCAGTGGCAATCATCGACCGTAAAGAAAAGAGGCTGCGAAATAAAGTGGTTCCTCTTGTGCGTGTACAGTGGAAGCATAGGAAGGGATCCGAGTCTACATGGGAGACTGAGGAGGAGATGAGGCAGCATTATCCTAGTCTGTTTGAGGAATAACAGGTTTCGGGGACGAAACCTATATAAGGGGGGTGGACTTGTAACACTCGGTTATTTTAAAAGACGAGAAATAAAGAATAAAAGAAAGAAAGGGCAATTAAGTCCAAGTGGAGGGACTAAAAGTGTAAAAAAGACAAAAATCTTGTAAAGTTGGTGTAAAGGTGGGCATGGCCGCCCACCCTCTTTTCACATCACCATCTTCTTCGTTTTTTTTCTTAGAGAGAGAGAGAGAGAGAGCAGAGAACTCTCGGTTTTCAGAACAAGAAGAAGAAGTGGGCGAATTCAAGGTAAGAATTCACGGTTTTTATGTGTTTATGACGGGTTTTATCCCGGTTATGTGCTCTTGTGCTTATGTGCTTGTGTTGTGTTCGGGTGTGTGCGTATGGTGTTGCTTTTAGGTGTTTTGGAACTCTTTGCAAGCGGGTTCAAAGGAAGAAACACCCAAGTTGCATAAGGTGAGTTCTAGACCCCGGTTTTACTTGTTTTAAATGATCTTTGGGGCTGAAAATGTATTAAAATGGTTTTATAAAGTTCATGTATGTTTACCCGTGTGCATTGTGCATGAATGAATGTGATTCTTGTATGCTTATAGGTTATTCATGTTAGAATAGCCACATTAAGGTTAGAACAGTCAGATTCAATGATTTGGGTTGAAACATACTAGAAATTGTTAGGACCTGGTATTTGACCGAAATACCTAGAGATTAACGTGTAAACCAGATCAAATAGTGCGGAATCCTATTTGATTGGCGATCCAATCAGTGAGAACACACGAAGATCAATCAAAAATTGAAACTAACGTTAGAAATCGATTGGGAATTGATCTAATGTGTTCTATGAATTTGGAGAACGAATTGGGAGGTTTCTGGACGGCTAGGATACGTCTGGAATCGTAATTGATCGAGAGTCTGCTGTTTTTCACGAATTGAGTTGTATTTATAGGTTGGTATTATTCAATCGTGCGACTGAACCATTAGTTGGTTCAGTCGTGCGATTGAACCATGCGGTTGATTCATTCGTACGACTGAGTGTTCAGTCGTGCGACTGAGCCAAACTTATGTTACAATCGTACGACTGATCCAGTCTCCTGGTTCAGTCGTGCGACTGAGTCAATCGTGTGAAGTTATTCATGTGTATGGTTCATTCGCATGAGCCATTCGCATGAGAACTTCATTATGTTAAGTTTGAATGTATAATTAATAAAAATTATGTGTAATCATTCAAGCAATCACTAACCTAATTAACCAATTCATTGTCGACTCATTAATGAATCATTAAACATTTTAACTAACAAACAATCAATATCATTTCATTAATCATACCAAACAAGATCTATTACCTCACATATCATGATCTAGGGACATACATGTATCAACAAACTCCCCCTTGGACCTAGATCTCTCTAATTTCTTGTTTTCTTCATTACCTCCTCATATTTCTTGTACTTTTCCTCTTTTGTGACTCCCCGTGAATATCAAACGCGAAGCAAAGTCTTATGACATTTTGGAACTGGAGGGCCTGTACAATATCTTGCGTATCATAGAACAGTGGCCACTTGTATAGTGTATAGACATCCTTTTCCGACAAGTTGGTAAACCACATCGGGTCGAATACTCTGATGGTATCCATTTGGCCCTCTTTATTTAGAAGTATGACCGCTTCTGTTGTTCCAATCGTAGTACCACCACTTAAAGTGGTTGTGAAATCCTTTGTCATTTCCCGGAGTGGGATTCTTGACATTGTGCGCGGAGGATCCACTTCAAAACTATCTTTGGTTTTCCAGTAATGGCATCCATCTCAGACCTTCTAATATACCTTGTAGGTTGTTGAGGTCTGAAGTTAATCCACCTGGTGTGGTACTCTTTCTTTAGGGCAGCCTCAAACCAGCCTGACATCTTTCTCGGGTCAGCATACAACAGCTTCAATTTGGCTAGCTGGTTGAGCTCAAAACTGGTAGAGTCTTTAGATCATGTGGAAATCTAAAGTACTCTATGCCCTTCTCCCTCTTAACGGCATAAACGTAAGATCATCAAAATATGCCCATGCTATAATCCTGCCTGACACCTTAAGATGTTTCTTGACTCTGTAGATCTTGGTGTAGGCATCCTTCTTCGGTGCAGCACGTTGGCTCTAACTTCTTTAAAACATGCAGCCCATTCAGCCTTACGGATATCAACATCATCCTTTGAGGCTTGGGCCATTCCCCTGTCTTCTCTGACTCTTGCTCCATTTTGTCTAACACCTCAAATGTATCACCGACAAGGGATTCACCCAGATTGGGAACCACATTGCCCTCATTGTCAGCATACTGAGGATAGTGCTCTGCAGTGACATCTTCTATCTATTTCATCAACGTCATTTAGCTCGTCATCACAGGTAGAATTACATGTCGGAGCATCTTTCACTATTTCATCAGGATTGAGCTTGAAAATTTCTGCCAGTTGCTCGTTTGATAGATCGTGAATTATTTCCCTTCTTCAAGGGTATAACTCACTGACCTTCTGACAATCCCTTGCAGATCAAGAACCATTGTGAGTTGAGACTTGACCTGCTTAAGGGGAGCAATATCAAACTCATCTCTTTTGTAATTTGGATCTGTTTGATTTACACATTTCACACTCAAATCATTAGTAATTTATCAAATGAAATGCATTAACTTAATATAAGCATTTAATACATGGTTTTTCAATACATAATACAAAAGTAAATAAACACATAAACATCTACTATTTACTTTTATCCTGAATACTCGGCTCATCACATGGAGGTGCAGAAGCAGAAGCTGGTAGATCTTGTCTGTTCTTTGATCTTTTCTCTTGCCCTGGAGCTGAGACAGATTCAACTGCTTCTCCTCCGTTAGTGTCATCATCTTCGTGCCATTCTTTAGTTTTCTCTTCGTCAGTTTCACTCTCATCATAATCATCATCGTCTTCATCATCATCATCATTTCTGTCCCCATCTCTTATCTTTAATGGCTCCTCCTTCGATCCTTTCAGCTTTAGCAAAATGGTCTTTTTAGCCTTTTCCAACTCCTCTATTTTCTTCCCTGAGGTGACACTTTGAGCTTGGAGAAGGGCTATCTCGTTGCTCTGGGCAGTCATCTGTCAGGCCTGCCTTTCTATCACTTGAGCCTGCTCTGCAATTTGGTGAGTTTGTGCAGCAGTCAGGTCAGTAAGCTGGCGGATTTGGGAGGCCTTTTCCTCATCGACAGCCAGCAAACGCATTACCATTCTGTTTAGTGCCGACAACTGTTCTTCTACTGCAACTGTAGGTAGAGGTGATCTGTAAGTGAATGAGGGGTAGGCTGAGGGCTCGGTTTGGTGGCTAGTGGTGGTGGTGGTGGCTGTGGTGAATATCGGGTCAGGTCGGGATGATAGTGGTGGTGAGTGAGGGGTGAATGATGTAGTGGTGGCTGGGATCTGTATTGTGGTGGTCGTTCTGGTGGTGTCTGTGGTTGTTGTGGGGGCTGTGGTGGCTATGGTGGTGGATGGTGTGTCTGAAGAGGGGTAGTGGTGGTGGTGGTGGCTGTAGTGGCTGAGGTAGTAATGATGAAGGTCAAACGATGCTTCTTCTTTGGTTTCTGCCCATGGGGTTGAGCCATCCGTTTTCTCCTCGTTCCCTTCAAGGTGGATGATCCCCCTCCTACCCTGCCGATTGACCCTGGAGCATAGGTTGGGTCGGTCTCTGTTTCTCCAGAGTCTCTTGGGTGCTCACCAACCACCCGAAGCCATGTACTGTGGGAACCACTTTCTTCCCACAGTCCTGGTGAGGGGCTCCTCATCAGACTCTTCTTCTTCTACTTCTGTCTCAAGGACAAAATCATGATGAAACCCAGCTGATTCGGTAACTTCTGCAGCCGGGGCGGATGCTGGAGGCACGACATCAGACGTAGTGCCTCTCTGTGGAACAAGCATATTGTCTCAGGCACCCCCACTATCATCATCATCTGAATCATCAGTGGGTAGGACAATTGGCTCCACGTCGGAGTCACTATCCTCGTGACACCATTGGCGTCTCCCCGGTGCCACATAACTTTCATTTGCTAAATGGCCAATCAGCCTCTTTGCCTGGGGCTTCACTTGCTTGCCCCGGTACACCACCATCCTACCCAAAGTAGTGTCATCCATAAGTTCCAAAGTCACTGCATCGTGACTTTCCTTGGGGAGCAGAGGCAGCTTCTCATTGAATATCATCTGAAGAAACCTTGGATACATACAAAAACCTTCTTTCCCTTTTGCTTCAATGTTCTCTACCAAATAAGCAAAGATCATAGTCAAGAAGCTGAAAGGGTGGTTCAGCACCAGAGCCACGAAGGCATTTTGTATCTGATCTGATAGGTCATCGAAACCACCCCTTCTCGAAGCAATTCACTTAAGAATCACATGTGCTAGATATTTGTATTGTGGGCACAGGTTGCTCTTATTTAGCACCCCCGAGTTAATGTCCCCCGCATACTTGATTCGGAGGAAACACCTTCTCATTGTCAAAGGATGTAACTTAGTGGGGTGAGTGGAGTCATCCCCAAACTCAAGGATTCTCTGGATGTCAGTAGCGGTAATGTCGATAGCTTGACCCATAATGGTGCTTCGGATGCTGTATGGCTCACGAGAGCGATCCACTGAGGCATTCTCCCAGAATGCCTGGTGTAGTGATTTGTAAGGCGTGCACGGTGTAGATATAGCCTTATGTATCCGTGAGCGTTTGAGGAAGGCTATAATCTCGGAGAACTTGGCCCCGTTCCGAGTTGTGTGGTCCAAGTGGCACATATGTTGTGCTTGGGATTAAGAGACCATCTGTCAGCCATTTCCTGAAACACAAAACACATGATCATTAGTACATAATACATCGAATTCAGTTCTAAGTGTAGTGTTTCACTTCCATTCTGATTCATTCATGCGAATGAATCATGCGACTTGAGTCATTTGGTTGTTCTTAAGTACGACTGAGTTCATTCGGTTGAATGAGACATGCGATTGAGTTCAATCTGCCGACTGAGTCTTCGATTGGTTCAGTCGGCCGACTGAACTCATTCGGGTGGTTCATTCGGCCGAATGACCCAATCGCAAGGTTCAATCGTGCGATTTGAGTTCATTCGAATGACCAGTCGCTTGCCCACTATTCGATCGCCTGTGGGTCGAATCTTGACCAATTTAAGTCATTTAACAGTGTTTAATGGTCCATTAGACTCGCCTACTTGTCACTAATAACCTATTAAACTTAATTTTAACATTTTGCTTAGTTTACGGAGGTGATTAGGTCATTTCACAGTTTGGTTCTTGATTCAATCGAGTGTCTCTTATGTAGGTTCTTTAATCTTTTGATTTTGGTAAGATTCAAGAGTAATGTACCTGTAAAATTGTCACTCGAATGTAAGAAACTCAACAGCAATGTAAATCAAGATCTGTAGAAATTTTTGGCAGAGTAACGGGAAGAATGCGATTTGGGTGCGATTTTGGTGTGATGAGGAACATGCGATCGACTGAGGCCCTTAAATACTGAACCTAAGTTCAATCGGCCGACTGGCCTCATTCGCTCAGTTCATTCGGGCGACTGAGTCTCAGTCGTACGATTGCCTAGTCAATCGCATTCAGTCGGCCGACTGAGTCTCAGTCGGTCGACTTCCTCATTCGGGGTCTTTCATTCGCATCTTCAGTTGACCGACTGAGCCTCAGTCGGTCGACTGCTTCATTCTCCCCCTTCTATTCGGTCGAATGGATCATTCTCATGTCCATTCGGCCGATTGGGAGCCATTCGCATAGTTGGTCCATAACCATGATCCAATCGTGCGAATGGGTCACACTTAGTGAGTTTACAGTCATTTTGAACATTTTACTTTTAAGACCCTTTTAACTTTTGACAATAACATTATAAGCTCTTAACAATTCAGTCCCCTCAGACGTGACTCTTTTAAAACACGTTGTCACCTCTGACGTGACTCTTTAAACTTTGAAAAACATGTGGCCATCTCAGACATGACCCTTTTAATTGAGTTAATTCCATTCTGATTTTCCTGATGTAGTCCGATAGACACACACACTAAAAGATTAAACTAGGAACTTAAACTAAATACACAAATAAAATTTGTTTTTGGACTTTTGTGAGAGATAAACCCTAAGATGGATATCTATGGGATTTGGTTCCGGAATCGAAAGCTTCAACTAAGATTGACCACACCTGGACCAATTCAATTTTGGAATCATACAAGAACATCAAATCATTTGGGACTTGTTATCAAAATCTTTCGATGCTCAATTCTTGGTGTTCATCCAGAGTCATCAGCAGGTTTAGGGAATCATACTGGAACTCTTAGATTACCACATTGATTTGAACTTTCAAGAATTGCAGCCACAATGATTGTCAATATGTTTGTCCACTTAAATCCATACACAGACTCTTGACTCAAACCGGTGATTGTTTTTGTTTTATTTAATTCAACGAACATTGTGGATCCCACACTTATATGGTAATCAACATCCCTCAGGAGCTTTTGAGCGGTCTACGGGTATTGTTACAAGAAGAGACTATTCTTAGAGCTTCATAGAGAAACCGGTCCTCAGGTCAGTGCTCGCACAGCAAAGAGGCGGCAAACAACAATGAATTCTAGAATGTCTAGGTTATGCTTATCCTCAGGTCAGTGCCATTGCACAGCAGAGAGGCACACAACCTATCTCCTTGATAGAGCAGCTTTTATTTTGCACCAAATGCACCAACAACATAGGTCATTAGCTTGATAGCATTTTTCTTTATTTTTTTCGTGCTTGCTCTATTTATGGTCATCCGCACACATTTGTGGCGTTTACATGCTCATTACCCCTTATTGGAATATTATTGATTGTGTTAACACAGTGATAAGATGAAGCCCACAGTCAGTTGAACAACTTAGTTTGATCTTGAGATCACCAGTCTGGTCTAATCATCTATTGTGTTGAATCTACGACATATCAATTGTGGTCTAGCAACCTCTAGGTCTACTCTCATTGTGTTACCTTAGGAGTTCCAGTTTTTCTATCATCTTCCCTTTTATATTGCTTAGACTACACAGACTTATACTTTGAATTTTTTTTTTCATCTTTTCTAAATTAGGATTTTAAAGTCCCTCTTGACTTGTTCCTGTGTACTATCATATTCCAAAGGGTTTGAATCGGTATCACAGATACGATCTACCTTGTATCAGCTTTCCACTCCTTCTCCCTCGGTTTCCTTTTTTTTAATGTTGCTTGCTGACTTATTCTCCCCTAAAATACTAAAATCAAGCCTGGTTTAATTATTTTAGGATTTTAATAAACAGCAAAATAAAATGAGTTTAATTTAAACAGACTAAAATAAACATAAATAATAAAACCGAAAATTTAACTAAACTCATCGGACTACACATGATCATCATCAGGAATAACCTCACTTCTCCTTTTAACGCCGTTGACCTCTAGCAGATATTGAAAACGTGTTTATCAAGGCTTTAGTATAGAGGTCAGCGCGTTGAAAATCAGTATTAATCTTTACCACATCAATTAAGTTCTTTTCGAAACAATCTCGTATGAAGTGATATTTAATACCGATATGTTTGGTCTTAGGATGTTGGACCGGATTTTTAGTTACTGCAATTGCAGCAGAGTTATCTACAAAAATAGGAGTAGAATGGAACGTTAAACCGTAATCCCGCATTTGCTGTTGAATCCAGATGATTTGTGAACAGCAACTTGCAGCAGCAACATATTCGGCTTCACAGGTTGACAATGCAACCAATGCCGCTTCTTACACTGCCAGGTAATTAATCTTCTCCCAAAGAATTGACACCCTGCTGATGTAGACTTGTAGTTCATCTTGCAGCCTCCGTAGTCCGAGTCACTATACGCCGTGAGCTCAAAATCATCATCATGAGGATACCACAACCCAAGTGTGGATGTACCCTTTAGATAGCGAAAAATCCTTTTGACCCCAGATCAGATGATTGACCTTAGGTTTAGCCTGATATCTAGAACATAAACATGTTGCATACATGATATCAGGTCTAGAGGCAGTGAGATACATGAGGGATCCAATCATCCTCGGTACATCGTGGCATCCACAAGATCTCCATTTTCATCAGGTGCAATGTCGTGATTCGTAGCCAGTGGAGTACCGGCAGCAGATGCATTCTCCATGTCAAAGAGATTTAGAATGTCTCTTATGTACTTGGTCTGATGTAGAAGATCCCATTTGGTGTTTGATCCACCTGTAGCCCGAGAAAGAACTTCATCTCCCCCATAGCACTCATCTCAAACTCTTTCTGCATAACTGCTTCAAATTCTTTGCATAACTCTTCGTTCTTTGAACCGAAAATTATGTCATCAACATAGATTTGTACGCAGTAGGTCGCCATCTTTTTCTTTAATGAACAGCGTGCAGTCAATGACTCCCCTGCGAAAGCCGTGTTTCAAGATGAGTCGAGAGTTTCTCATACCAAGCTCTTGGAGCTTGATGAAGCCCGTATAAAGCCTTGTCGAGCTTGTAGACTCTATCCCGATGATAAGGATCTTCAAATCCCTCGGGTTGACTCACATAAACTGTTTCTCTAATTTCCCCATGAAGAAATGCACTCTTCACATCTAATTGATAGACTTTAATCTTCATGTACGATGCATAGGCAAGGAAGATACGAATGGCTTCCATCCTTGCCACGGGTGCAAATACCTCATTGTAATCAATTCCCTCGACTTGGCGAAATCCCTGAACAACCAGTCGAGCCTTGTTCCTGATAATGATCCTTGGTCATCTTTCTTGCATTTTAAAACCCATTTGGTGCCAATGACCTTAGCACCTTTAGGTCTATCAACCAGAGACCATACACCTAACTTCTTGAACTGAAGAAGTTCTTCTTGCATTGCACTCACCCACGCCTCATCATTAGTGCTTCACTGACATATTTTGGCTCAACCTGTGAGACAAAACCGATAGGCACCATCATGGATATATCCCTTTTCCATAACAGAGGCATAATCAGCTGAGTACAGCTGATTTCGGGCTTGTACTCCTGATCGGACATCCCCAATGACATTGTCTAAGGGATGATAAACGTTTAGACGTGATCCTGGAGTAGTAGGAACAGCTACCTCAGAGCCAAGATGATGAACATTGGTTCTCATCTGAGGTAGTTGGAGTTTGAGGCTCTGACGTCGAAGGTGCACCACTGGTAGATGCATGTGGACTTGCAGGGACTGGAACCGGTTCCTCCTGACTGTTCTGGGTATCTTCTTCAGCTTCATTTTCAGAGGAGGTATCACTGTCGTCGATTACTCCCCTGAATGAGTAGATGATTCTCCCTGTGAGCTAGATGTTGGTGGATTCAAGCTATCATACATCATTCGTGTAACTAATTCGTCATCCGAGGGAGAGAGAGGAATGTTGAAGGACTTGAAGAATCCATCATAGTCAAAGAAGTAGGCGGGTCCTTTGCCAGTAGGTGGTGTGGTGAATCGCTGAACATCAACGTTACACCAAACTTCTACTAGACCTGTTGAGTTATTGTAAACTCGCGTGTTAGGTATGTTGTATCCTAGAAAGATGCCTTCATCTGCCTTCTCGCTGAATTTACCCTCTTGTGTCTTCTTCAGAAGTGTGCACGGCGCCCCAATGGTTCGAGATACTCCAAGTTCGGTTTGCGTCTTTGTAGTAGCTCGTAACATGTGTTTCCGTGGCGCTTGACTATCAGGACTCGATTCAGTGTGCATTTGCCACTGCCTCATTCCAGAATTGGATAGGCAGCTTCGAGTCTGCCAGCATAGTCCGTGCTGTCTCTATCAAGCTCCTGTTCTTTTTCTCAGCAACGCCATTCATCTGAGGTGTGTAAGCAGAAGTGAATTGATGCACAATCCCCTTTTCCTTGCAGTATTCCTCCATCCAATGGTTCTTGAATTCCGTTCCGTTGTCTGAGCGTACTTGTCTAACTTTCAGCTTGTAGAGAGATTCTAGTGTGGTTACTAACTCCTTGAATGATTCAAATGTTTCTGATTTGGATTTCAAAAACATTACCCAAGTGAACCTGAGTAGTCATCGGTGACCACAAAACAGTGAAGTCGCCTGCAATGCTCTTTGTACTGACTGGACCGAACAGATCCATGTGTAGAAGTTCAAGAGGAAGTTCTATTGAATTAACTTTCTTTTCCTTATGAGACTTCTTTGTCTTTTACCTTTCTTGCAAGCTATATAGAAATCAGGAAGCTGAAAGTTCTTGACATTAACACCTCTCACCAGATCCTTCTGTATCAAGTGATTCATCTTCCTTTGACTGATGTGTCCCATTCCTATGCCAGGAGATGGAGTCTTTTTCAGTAGCTTTGGATAGAAAACACTGAACCTCATGATCCATTGTAGAAGCTGTTGATAGATCCAAGACATAAAGATCTTTATATCTTGAAGCAGTCATCAAAACTTGGTCCTCTGGGATCACGTAGTCTTTCTTCAGTACGTCACACTCTTGTTGTCGAAGATGAATTTAAATTCCTTATCACATATTTGAGAAACAGAGAGTAAGTTTTTTGAAGTTGCTGGACGTAGTTCACCCTATCAAACTTAACTTTCTGATTTCCAACTTCTCCCTGAGCTGTGATATATCCTCCCTTGTTTCCAGCAAACGAAACATGCCCTCCTTTTATTTGTTTGACATTTGATAAAAGAGCTCTGTTTCCTGTCATGTGCATGGATGCTCCGCTGTCTACTATCCATGTGTTAGTTTCAGCACTGTATTGAACAACCTGCACATACAAGGTAAAGGATTAGTTTAGGTTAGGAACCCAAGCCTTTACTGGCTTGGGTTTCCTAGAGGCATCACACATCAGAAATTCAACC
This sequence comes from Flaveria trinervia, assembly GCA_025506515.1. Taxonomy (NCBI): domain Eukaryota; kingdom Viridiplantae; phylum Streptophyta; class Magnoliopsida; order Asterales; family Asteraceae; genus Flaveria; species Flaveria trinervia. Next base: position 47,861,042 of record CM046458.1, on the reverse strand, counting down.
CATTGACCCTTAGAAGGTGAGGGTAGCTCAGGTTCCTTCTTGTCATCATTATCAGCCACAGAGGTTGACTTCTCTTTCCATAAGCCAGATTTGTGCAATGCCTGTTTGTGATAAACAGTCGACTGGCTAACAGATTGAACTTTTAGTTCACTAGTTCGTCTAGGTGGAGTTAAAGATCTCCTCTTAGAAGCCCTAGGTTTTGAGTCCTGAAGTGCAATCTTCTTCCTAGGTGTCTGAATGAGGACAGTAGGAAGCAATGTGTCCACATTCTCCACAGTTGTAGCACGCCCTGCTATCAACTTTATGATTAAACTTTGTTTGTGGAGACGTGTGTGACACTCTAGTAATATCACTCACTTTAGGTTTTGACTTTGTTCTTTTGATGTGTTTACTGGTTTAACAAAATTAACTGATTTAACCTGTTTGACATCCTTTTCGTTTTGGTTAATTGGTCTTTGATTTGAAGTATGTGAAAGGTGATCCTTAAAAGCCCTTTTTGGTTCTGATTTGACTTTGTTAGAACCTGACTTTAAGTCAACCTTTTCAAATTTCTTTTCCAGATTAACACAAGGCAAATTACCCTTTGCCTTTGACGTGGTCTCTTTTTGTTTGTTTCCAGTGTCAATAGATGAACATAAGGAATCTGGATCACTAACAAAAGGAGTAGACACTACATGATCCTTGATGGGATTACTATTATAGGTCTAGTTTTAGGGTTCATCAAAGTCTCAGGTGGTGGCAGAACCACTTTATAACCCAGTCCCTCCCCGTTGTTCCTTTCTTTCACTAAGTGTTGGACTATGTGCGACGAACTAGTCCAACTATGCAGTTTCTGTTTTAGTGAATTTACTTCTACTTCTAGAACTGCCTTTTGCTTCTTAGTGTCTTCTAGGGAGTTTAGATAATACCTAATGTCATTAGCTTGATTAAAGGCAACTACTTCGGTTTCCCTAAGCTGTTTAGTCAAAAGGTCTATCTTTCTTTATAACTGAGCTCATTTTGTTTTAATACCCTATTAGCCTCAGTGCATAGATGCAAATCTTTTATCAAGTTATCATTATGATCTAATAAACTAGCAAATTTAGCATCTATGCTATTCCTAAAGGCATCACAATCAGAACAAGCATGATTATTAAACATTGTGTCAGTAGTACTTACCTGAGCTGATTCAGAAGCGTTTGCCATCAATGCAGTATCAGATGATTCTGATTCTTTTGCTTCTGTCTTTTCTGTCTCTGACATGGTAGTCTCCACTTTTGGCTTGTAACTGACCTCGGTTGCAGTTGCTTCTTCACTATGTGACATTGCTATCTCAACTGCTAGATCTCCTTCATTAGCGGAATCACTGTCAATATCTTCTACATTTGCAATGTTTTATTCCCCTGGTGAGACAAACCTAAAGCTCCAATCCTGTCCTTCATCATCATGAGCAGTCAAGGCTTTTGAGTCCTTGTTTGAGGAAGTAGAACTGGTAGTTTGCTTGTCTAGACGAGTGAAGGATGAGAACGGGTTCCCGTTCCCAGTCTTCTTTGGCTTCACACATTCTCTCTTGAAGTGCCCCTTTTCACCACAGTTAAAGCAGGTCACTTTACTCTTGTCGAAGCCAAAGGTGGTATCCTTAGTAGCAACCAAGTTCTGTCCAGTCTTTTTCACAAACTTCTTCGCCCTCGGACAACACTTGCTAAGGCCCACATTATGTCCATTCTCTCAAGCTCCATTTCGTCCACCTGCTCGTAGTCCTCGTCTGCCAGATGGCAGTTTCCAATCTTTCCAGCAACAAGTTCATCATAGGAATGGACCATTACTGCTAATAGATCCATGTGCTCTCGAGCTACTTCCACAGTCACATTACCGAGGTTCTCGGTCTTCAGTCTAGTAGCATTGCTTCAGATCCAATGTATTGGGTACAAGAAGACCCTGACATTTCGAAACCTGAAGATGGTGCATGTGTAGGACTCGATGAGCTAGACACAAATGCAGTCTGGAGGGGTGCTCCAGATATCTTAGCTTGAGGAGTGGCATTGTATAAAGCTGGATTTTGATTGTACGTAGACTTCTGAGCTCTGTACTTCATTCTAAGTGATTCTTCTCGCAACTTAAGAATGAAGTCATTAATATCCAGTTTTGACAGCATTCCATTCTGTTTAAGATTAGACACGAATGAAACCCATTTTTCAGGCAATCCGTCTGCAAAGTTATTAACTTTCTCTTCCATGGTAGTAGCCACTCCATGTGTATGCAGTTCACTCATCAGATGGTAGAATCTATCTATAACATCGTCCAAACTCTCGTTTCCCATTGATGAGAAGTTGTCGAATTCCTTCTTTAACTCCTTAGCCTGATTGCCTTCAACGAGGCATTCCCATCGTACCTCTTCTCTAGCTCATCCCATAGTTTCTTGGACTGCTTATTCTCTGAGTACTGGTGGAATATCTCTTTAGGGATAGACTGTGTAATCAATGCATAGACCCTCTTCTCTGCATTATATTTGACTTTCTGCACGTCTGTCATCCCTCCTAAGGTTAACTTTACTCCATCGGCTGCCACGGTGTACTATATCCAATCTCGATGGCCTCCCATAGATTCGGATCCACTCCATTGAGGTAGATCTCAAAACGTTGTTTCCAGTGGGGAAACTCATCTAACGTTAAAAGCTTTGGTGGTTTATTATGATTACCCACCTCACTCTCAAGTAGCAGCAGGTTCTGGATCCTAGAGTCCTTCCCAGTAGTAAAGGCTGACATTTGATCTTCCATTGCAAATAACTTTAAGTCTAATAAGCAATTTTCACTCGGCCGACTGAAGGGTGCGAATGGTAGGCGTGCGTATGAACACTCAGTCGTGCATATGAACTCTACGACTGGTTCAATCGTGCGGCTGAACTAAGTGATTAGCTCAGTTGCGAATGAATCTGATGCGTATGAACCGTGCGACTGAACGGTTCAATCGTACGAATGGAGATACGACTATGTCCAATCGTGCGTCTGAGCAATGCGAATGAGTCCAGTCGTGCGAATGGCTCACTCGTGCGACTGAAGCTGCTGTTATGCGAAAATTTCTAGGTTAAACGTGTTTTAGCCGTAAAAATTCGAACTTTCGCAAGGTTGAATTGCCTAAGTCCGTAGAAACCAAACTTTGATGAGCAGGGAACGTCCAAGATCACTTTTGACACAAAAGATTGTGTTTCTAGTGCAAAAACACAAAAATTTTATCAAACTTGATTGAATCACACTTAATCAAGAGCCAATGCTCTGATACCACTTGTTAGGACCTGGTATTTGACCGAAATACCTAGAGATTAACGTGTAAACCAGATCAAATAGTGCGGAATCCTATTTGATTGACGATCCAATCAGTGGGAACACACGAAGAATCAATCAAGAATTGAAACTAACGTTAGAAATCGATTGGGAATCGATCTAATGTGTTCTATGAACTTGGAGAACGAATTGGGAGGTTTCTGTACGGCTAGGGTACGTCTGGAATCGTAATTGATCGAGAGTCTGCTGTTTTTCACGAATTGAGTTGTATTTATAGGTTGGTATTATTCAATCGTGCGACTGAACCATTAGTATGGTTCAGTCGTGCGATTGAACCATGCGGTTGATTCATTCGTACGACTGAGTGTTCAGTCGTGCGACTGAGCCAATCTTATGTTACAATCGTACGACTGATCCAGTCTCCTGGTTCAGTCGTGCGACTGAGTCAATCGTGTGAAGTTATTCATGCGTATGGTTCATTCACATGAGCCATTCGCATGAGAACTTCATTATGTTAAGTTTGAATGTATTAATTAATAAACATTATGTGTAATCATTCAAGCAATCACTAACCTAATTAACCAATTCAATGTCGACTCATTAATGAAACATTAAACATTTTAACTAACAAACAATCAATATCATTTCATTAATCATACCAAACAAGATCTATTACCTCACATATCATGATCTAGGGACATACATGTATCAACAGAAATATATAGTACAGAAGGTCCATGCACCTAAATAAGGCTCATGCGCCTGAAAATCCCATAGTAAGAACTAAGTGTGATCCATGCGCCCAAACAGTATTCCATGCGCCTAAGATTACCTTAGAAATGATAAAGTACAGCCCATGCGCCCAAACAGTTGTCCATGCGCCTAGAAAATAATAGTCGGACGACTAAGTGTAGGGCCATGCGCCCCAATAGTGCCCATGCGCCCAAGTGGCCCATGCGCCTAAGTGTTCATACGCACCAATAGTGCCCATGCGCCTGAATGAGTTCATGTGCCAAAAGTGAAAATGTTTAAGTGTTAGGCTGATGCGCCTAAATAGTGATGAAACGCCCAAATAGGGCTCATGCGCCAAAATAGTTCCCATGCGCCTAAGACTTAGAAATTTTTACAGAATTTTTTGGGAGTCTGTGCTTTGGGGATTTGACCGAGGTTGACTAAGGGCTTATTAATGATGTTGTTTCATGCATGATATGATTGATTATGATTGTTTCTTATTATGGTTATTGCTATTATTATCATTACCCATAGTATGTGACTTTACGTGGTATGTTATTATCGTAACGTAAAATATTTCGTAATAATAAAGTGAAAGAGCAATATAGAAAGAAGAGGAACATTAATAAAATGTTAACAAGTCTTGCAAGCTTATAGGAGGGACACGACCGTGTTGTCGTTAGCTCAACTGTGCTGCGGGTTAGCTACCCTTTTATGCACACAGGGTCAATCAATTGAGATTGGCAAAACCTTTGTAGCATGCCCTGGGTGATTGGGTCAGCCTTGTACATAGTACACAGACCCTTTCGGGGGATACAGTTACCCTTTCGGGGGATATAGTTGACCCTTTCGGGGGATACAGTTACCCTTTCGGGGGATATAGTTGACCCTTTCGAGGGATATAGTTGACCCTTTCAAGGGATATAGATGGCCCATCACCTGTTTTCCATCACGCATATAGAAAGTGAAACATAAAGCTAAAGTTTACAAACAAGGCATACAGTACAGAGATCGAACATTATTTGTTCATATAGTGGATGCGTGCTCGCATATACAGTACAGAGTTGTATTTTACAGAAAAGAGTATTTTCTTATACAACATATAGAAAGTATTTTATTACTTTTAAAAATAGATCTCACTCAGCAACGCTGACTTTTATACATTTTCAGTTGGCAGTTAATCATTGCTGAGGATGGCACGAGTGTGAAGCTACTCGACAAGGGAAAGACTGACATCCATTCGTATTCTATGTTGCTGTTGTTTTGTAATGCATATAAACAATTCTTTTGTAATCAGTTAGACGATGATGTATTGCTCAACAACAGGGTTTTAAATGAAATGAATGGCTTTTCATAAACATATTCCACTGCATAAGCTCGTTTATTTGTAGTGATTAATGTTTTAATTGCCATGAATGACCAACTGTGAGGTTTCCAGGATCGGGGCCTTACAGTTAAATAGGTTCAACTTGGTTGATCGAGTATCAAACGAGTTTCTCCATTTGAGACGTTTTTTCGGTTATCATTTGATGGTTTATTGGTTGTTATACACGAATTAAACCACACATTTAGTTTAGTAATGATTATAAGAACGTTTCTGTTCGATTAATTTGATTCTCAACACAATCAGAGTTAGAACCTGTGAATTCAACGTAAGCTTCAGTTTCAACTTCGAGTACCATTAAAATCGAGTTAAAAATCCAATTAAAACCCATGCTCCGGTTTGAATCGTTGCCCCGATTGTTTGGTTACCCTTTGATCTTTAATTTACGTTCATTTGAAGGGGTTTTGAAGTTTGCCGGAGCTCACCGGAGCTTTGGTGGATTGTGACCGGATATACGGGAGGGATAATGGGGTAAAGAGTTTGGTTTAGGGAAGTTACATCTTTGGTCCATGTGGTTTCACTAGTTTATTATTTTATGTTAAAACTTCTATATTAAGTTTTAGAAAATACATTTATACCCTAAACTTATGTGCCTAATCAAATTATTTATTTATAAGACTTTATAACTTTATAAGTTTGTAATTTTATAATTTGTTTATTTATGTACTACTAACTTTATAAATCCAAATTATTTAAAACTCATAAATAATATATAAAATCTCATAAACTTATAATTAATTATATGGTAAAAATAAAAATTAATAGATATGAAT
>CM046458.1:47804893-47849893 GCA_025506515.1 Flaveria trinervia | reverse complement strand
TGGTTGTAGAGTATATAAGAAGGCTTGGATGTCAAGAGTCAAAGGTGATGTCCTAAAAATAAAAAAACAATAACTTGAGGTTAGAATTCATTTGAAGAAGTTGGGATGTTTAGAGAATGCTAAAAAGCGAAAGGTAGATTGAGAAAAGATTATTGCATCAATTTTAGATTCTGGCCAGAATGACAGGTATGTGTTTGAACGGGTTTAAAAAATAGAAAACGGTTTCATAAAAATATAAAAACTTATACTTGACTAGTTCAAAGTCTTCCGAACAACTTTTATTCAGAAACATTTTTAAAAAGATCTTTAAATAGATCAAACAAGCAGCACAAGACAGAAGATGCTGAAATGCGCACTTATCTTGTAAAGGCTATTGTTGAGTCGTCCGATTGAGTTTGAAGACGTATAAACTGTCGTTGAAAAGATAATTCAATGAACTTAACATTGGAGTCTGAGTTTACCCAAATACAGTTTGTTATGATCAAGTTATGGTCGGTTAAAGTAAGATAATATTGTGCCAGAATTGTAGTAAGACACCTACGTGCACTTTTAAAATTGTTAATACATGAAACGGGTTAGAACAATTCATTATGTCAATATATGGTATATTAGTCTTCGTTTGAGTTATAAAAATATTCTAAAAATTTGTCATAGCCATCATTTAGAAAATAATCTTGTGCAATAACCGAATGCGGCGGCATAGTCGTCCATATGCAAACGGGATTCTTTGTTTATGTTTGTGTGTTATTAGCTTAATTCGGTATGTTAGTGATTGTTATAGGATTAATGATTATTAAAATGTTAATGATCAAATGATAATTATTAAAATAAAAAGAGATTTGGTAGAAGAAAGAATAATAGTAAGAACATAAAGTCATGAAAACAATTGGATGTTATGATGATTGAAATGTATAATATAAAATCAATAAAAGATTACCTTAATATTAAGAATTCTTGAAATCTCTTGTAAAATAAAAATTCTTCAAATTCATCATAACCAATAGATGAAAGAAATATATAAGAGTGAGATTTTTAGAGAATGAGCAAATGAAAAGTGAGGCCTAAGCCTTGCTTTTATACTTGAGGTTAGGAGGAGGTTATGAATAGTGTTAATGGTAATTTATAAGTCTTTTAAAAAGGGGTATGATTAGAATTTGAAATAAATATAAATTTAAATAATTTAAATAAATAAAAGAATAATTATAATTTAAAATTTAAATTCTTGAAGACTCTAATTTTAACAACTTTTTTTTATAAAATATTTATAGACTTTATAAAACCAATTTGAATAATCAATCAAATTATTTATTGTTAATCTTCATAACTTTTATAAAACTTGTAAACTTTATAATTTGATTATTTATTTTCAGTATTTAAAATTCATAATTACTAATAAAACTTTATAAGTTTATTAAAATTCATTTTATGACTTTATAAGTTTTAATAAGTTTTTTTTCATTTAGTTATTTATTGTAACATAGTTAATAAACTTTATAATTTTGTGAAAAAGAATTATTTATCAATCAATAAGATGATTACATATTTAATGTATTTGATCTATTTATTAAGTAAATTAATAATGGAAGCTAAAAATGGGTTCGGGTTTGGGTTTTAACTTGGAAAAATGGCGGATGTTACGGTTAGGGTGCTTGAAATCGATGTTTGGAGCGAATTCCTCGAGCAATTGAAGGTTCTGAAAGTTGAAAGGGATCATATGGAAACTTTCCCCTATGTTAAATAGGTTCAACTTGGTCGATCGAGTACCGAACGAGTTTCTCCATTTGAGATGTTTTTTCGGTTATCATTTGATGGTTTATTGGTTGTTATACTCGAATTAAACCACACATTTAGTTTAGTCATGATTATACGAACGTTTCTGTTCGATTAATTTGATTCTCAACACAATCAGAGTTAGAACCTGTGAATTCAATGTAAGCTTCGGTTTCAACTTCGAGTACCATTAAAATCGAGTTAAAAATCCAATTAAAACCCATGCTCAGGTTCGAATCGTTGCCCCGATCGTTTGGTTACCCTTTGATCTTTAATTTACATTCATTTGAGGGGGTTTTGAAGCTTGCCGAAGCTCCGGTGGATTGTGGCCGGATGTACGGGAGGGATAATGGGGTAAAGAGTTTGGTTCAGCGAAGTACATCTTTGGTCCCTATGGTTTCACTAGTTTATTATTTTATGTTAAAACTTCTATATTAAGTTTTAGAAAATACAATTTAAACCCTAAACTTATGTGCCTAATCAAATTTTTATTTATAAGACTTTATAACTTTACAAAGTTTGTAATTTTATAATTTGTTTATTTATGTACTACTAATTTTATACATCCAATTATTTAAAACTCATAAATACTATATAAAATCTAAAACTTATAAATTAATTATATGGTAAAAATAAAAATTAATAGATATGAATTAAATCACAAATTAATACACTCATGTTTTTTTAATTTCCAAAATGAATGTTGTTGTTTGATTTATGTGCTTGATATATATAACCCAACGAAACGAGTTCGGGTCCACATTTTCAAAAATAGCAGATGTTACACTCCTCTTTGTGTTGTTGTGTTGTAAGTGACCCCCTTCACCGATCCTGCAGTATAATTAGTGTGCATTCTAGCCCGAAACTAGTTCAAAACTTTTAAAATAGGGGATCTAGAACTCACCTGGACTCGATGAGTAGCTTCTCAATCAAGCTTTCAAAGCAAGGGTTGCACTACACAGCCTGCAGAAAAGTTAACACTCAAAAGAGTAAATTTCTGCTTAATTTCACTGCTAATTTCGCTACTAGATCATCAGTTTCGCTGATAATTTCGCCAGCAGTTTTGCTGCCATCTTCGCTGACAGTTTCGTTGCCATCTTCGCTGACAGTTTCGCTGGCATTTTCGCTGCCAATTTCGCCCAACTTTTGTTGGATAACCATGTTTGTGAAACTATAGTTTCGCAGGAAGACCCATAGTTTCGCCGGACGAATACATAATTTCGTTTGATGAACACCCAGTTTCGCAGAACGGGCTGAATATTACAAACCACCTCAATTTTTACTACCAAAACTTCAATCTTTTACATCCAAAACCTTAGTTTATCACCGAATAAGCTCTATCTAAGCTTCTTACATGTTTTCTTACACAAAAACATGAGTTTTGGGCGAATTTTTGCCACTTTCAAAAATCCAAGCCCTAGAATTCGGGTTTACATCAAAATAAAAGATTAAATGATGTACCTTACCTGGATTGTTGGTGTTTTCTTGTTGTTTAGATGCCAACGAACACCGATCTTCAATCCCGTGATCAACCGAGCCTTGAATCTTCGATTCTCTCCACTTTCTCTCTCTACACTCTCTCTCTTGAATTTGGAGTGTTGAGTTGCAAATGAGAGTTTGCTCAAGCTGGTCTGTTTATATATATTGGGCGTTCTCGGGACCCTAAACTCGCCAAACACATAACCCGCGAGGTCTACTCGGTCCATACTCCAATACCCGCTTATTTTCTTTAAATAGTCCTGGCTAGGCCTATTATTATTAATTGGCTTGTTTCGACTTTATTTCGGGCGTTACAGATGTGATGATATAAAATTGTCTTTAGTGTTTTGTGCGGCAAGTGAAACATGATATTTGAGTCTAAATTAGACAAGCAGACCTAAAGGTTGTTAACAAACTTGGATTTTGAAAGTCTGCAGCAAAGTGCAAACGAGAACACCTAGTTTCACGTTAGCTTTTTTAAATATTATTATCTATATATTTATGTTTAAATTTTAAGATAAGTGCATGGAGACGGTCATGAAGAAACTTGAAATCGTTTAGTAGTACAATACTTTAATAATAATCATCCAACATTATTCCCGAAGATGTTTCGAATAAGGTTTTAAGTAGATAAAAGCCTATTTTAGCTGATCGCAAGTCAAATGGTAGTTGGAGATGGTCGAGAGAGAGGAGATAACCGGTGGTGGAGGTGGCGGTTGTGTATGAAAAGTGGTGGAGGCGGTTAATTGTTACGGCCTATGGTGGAAGAATTTGAGAGTTGGTAGAGTATAAAGAGATGGAGAGTGTGCATATGTGAAGGTATCTAGACAATAAAAGGTGTACAAAATCTTTAATACCCCTCACATTAGAAGCACATGACCTTATTTAACCTCTCGACTGGATGAATATTTTTGCAAAGGATAGTGAGTCTACAAATTTTTCAGACGTCTTGTGTACTTGTAAAGACAAACCATGCAATTTTATACATTTATAAAGAAAATTTTGTATAATTATATATATTACTAATTACTAACTTTTTTTGCATTATGAGTTGTATATTTAGCTTTAGGGGGTGGTACTCCTTTTTGTGTGTTTTGTTTAATCTTTAATTTGACTTTTAATCTAATTTTTTTACATCTTTTACAATTTAACGACTATATTTTTTTCACTTTAAACTTTTATCCCCTTAATTTTCTTCCTTTACAAATTTTCACTTTACCTTTCAATCAAAACTTTACGAGTCACTTACCGCAACGTACGCATGTGATTTAACGTTTTACGTTGATTTTTCCCGTTTAACAATACCGTCACTACCCGTGAGTCCTAGATCAACTAAGTTATTGTTTTTAATGTTTACGTTTCACGTGTGTGGTTTATAGTTTTTACATATGTTTTATGTTCGGTTTTATTTTGTCGTTTTTATTTCTTTTTTAATACGAGATTTATTAGTGTTGGCGGTTGTTACGGTGGTTTGACATTTGTATAATTTTACACATATTAATGCCCCCCGCCGCAACGCGGGGGGCTTAATTCTAGTTTACTCTATTTTTTATGGCATTCAACCGAACAAAAGAATTTAGGCTTCGCACACACATACTTAAACACAAAGATAAATCAATAGGTAGTCTAGGAGCCCACCCATCTATTTAGGTTTTTTTGGTTAAGGTCACCCAACTATTACAAGTTTACAACTATTTTCTAGGCCACCTAAATAGGTATCGTGTTTTACTTATGCCAAATCCAAGCAAAAACATGTTGAATGATAAATTTCCCTCAAATTTTTTATCACTGGATGAGTTTTTCACTTTACTAAACATAATAAAGCAACTATGGGTATTTTGTATTCAAAATCTAACACTATCTACTGTTTTTAGTTGGATTTGGTACAAGTAAAACCGAATACATGTTTGGTGCCTAGTTTTAAAAGTAGGGTGACGTTAATGAAAAATACTGAATAATCAGGTGACCTCTTATACATTATCCTGACTTTTAATGTACTTTACAACGTTCAAAAATCACTCTTTTTTCAGTTTGGAAAGAGTTTTCTTTCTTTGTCCAAGCATGTAGCCATACAAGTGCGGAATTCCTGCATAAATGTTGTTATATAGTAAATAAATGAAAATATATAAAAAGTTCAAGAACCCACAACCTATGAGTTATGTAGACATCAATTGATTTATCATAACCTTACCTGGTACATAAATTGCAAGCACCACAATTGCAGCATAAAAGTAGTCAAATGAAAAGTTCCATTTGTTAGGCATCCTTACTGAATACAATCCAGAATCCTAAAGAAAAAGAGTCAAATTCAGAGTTCAAATCCCTTTCACTTTATTATATGAATCTCATATATCTTTATTTACTTTTGGTTACAAGTGAGAAAAGCATGAGAAGTCACCACGCCGTGACAATGTACATAAGATGATGGGTAAATGTGTTTTGAATGTAAAAGTACAATTCCAACAACAAAGACATAGAGGCCCTAAGCCTCCAGTCCTCCACATGGGCACACGCTTGTTTTAGGCACACCATTTTCACAAAACTTCGGACGCGCTAGTTCATCAATACTTTTGAAAAAATATTTTAATAAATTACGATGATATTGTACTTGAATTAAAGATAATAAATACTATAATTATTGAAACTAGATAAAAAGTTTCTTTATTGCCCTCCCAGTCGTAAATAACTTCCATTGTATTACAAAATTGTCAATGTCTAGTTGTAGCCATTTACTTGTCTTGATAGTTTTCACCCTTCTAATGGATTTGGTCTTTTAATTTTACCATTTCACTACAGGCAGATACTAATAGGGATGTAGACCTGTTACCTTCATATAAGGGAGTGCATTATAAATCAAACCGATTTCACTAGCAATGCCGGATGGATACAACACCATGAAAGTGCTATACCTGCACTTGTAAGTTGTAACCATAAAAGATTACTAAAGATACCACCACTTGCAGGTTACAACTCTTACATAACATAATAACAATTATGAAACGAACAATATATTGGGGCCGAGGCCATATACAAATTGTAAACATTTCATCCACACAAAACTAGAGGGTCTTATGAACACTTTATTTACCCTAATCTATGGTCAAATGTTTAGTTTCCATAGGACATGAAGACTATAAATTGACAACAGAAAAAAATAATACTTCCTTGGATGACCAAAGCATGAAGGCAAACCTGAGCCATAAGAGCCAGTATGGAGTCGAACCGAACGCCTCCTTTGTGCCAAAGAAAGAGTACCGAATAATCTAATCATCAAGCCCATAAACGTATGTTTAGAACATGTTGAACTCTTCCTAATGAATCACCAATTTAGATAATAAAATATACCAAATTGTTAATCATTAAACCCTAAAATGTAGACACGAGTTTCTTGCATATAAAACTGAAAATTAGAAAACATACAACACTCACCTCAGTGATACCCCAACTGATGACCAAAGAGCTAATAAGAGGATGTGTTTGAACCTATCACCATCAAACATTGTTTCTGAATATAATTGTATGGAAATAAAACAATAACCAAAATAAAGTAGGTGGCTTTCTAACCTCAGGAAAACTATACAGTATTCCCCACACCAAATACAATCTTGAACCTATTTGAGGCAGCGTTGCTGAAATCGGGGATCTAACCAAACCTTTTGATACCAAAAAAACAAGAAACACTCGTTACTGAATAAAAAATGTCATACAAATATAAGAATAGCTTATCAATGAGACAAAAACTCACCTATAAGACCATGTAGAATCTGTTCCAAAGGAAAGCAAACAAGAAAAGAAAAGGAAGTCAAGTCAAAATTCACCCATGGTGATATCATAAGTTACAACCATCTTTGAAGACTCAAATCTTTCTACTGGTAACTTTATGCACAATTCGGCACATGTTTATCTGATGGGCCTAGCTTTAATATCATGATATTGAAGCCTTCCCATTGGGTTTTCAAAAGTTCAATTGACTTTAAGAGATTTAAGTTATACACATTGTAACACTATGATTATGATGTATTTATGCAGTGTAAATCGATGGTTCAGGATTCAAGCTCTCCTTGATGTCACTGTAAGAGTAAAAGTACATGAAACAAATTCTGACCATAGATCAGATCATATACCATATTACTTAAAGGAAACAGATTGACCCATATGTAACCAAGCACATATTATGAAAATTTTACCAAGCACCAAATCGTTCAAAAAAATTATAATTCCCTAATCGATATCAGATAAATAAAATAATAAAATCAAAACGCAATTATCCATGGAGTTCATCCTAGTTGAAGGAGTAGAGGTGGTTTTCTTTAGTACTGCAAACATAAACAGCAATCTAAATTTTACTGCTAAATCTATATATACCATTGTCCTCCCTTAACCTCATCTGCATCACATCACTACGTACACACGTGATAGCATTGGACTACTGACCCTTTGGTAAATAGAGATGGTATATTCATGATCACACTAATCAGACTCACGTTTCTTGAACAAAGTCAGTGATTGATTTCAGCCACAACCCAATACTTTGTAGGATTTCTATTATTGGAAAACATAACACATACTTTAACACAAGTTGTTATCATGTAATCATGTTTCAAATTCAAATGATCCCCACTATGACGCATCAAGTATTCTCTAAAAATTAATAAAAACAATATCAAAGCGATATCCTACTAATTCAAACAAACAAACCTCAACTCCTTTAAGGGTTTTGCAATACCTCTAAAACAGCAGCTGATTGAGCAAACAAAAGGGGCTTCTGCACGTTACTGTAAACATGTGCATACCCTGATCCCTTTAGAGTCATCAACGCCAACAACAACACTTGAAACCTAAAACACAACAAAACAGAGGAACAAACAGAAAAGATAACATGAATCAAACAGCGAATATAAGTGAAAGAAGTTGAAATTAGAGTTTGAATCTGAACATACCATCCGGCGAACACAATCCAGTTGTAAGCGGTGAGATATAATCGTCGAAGAAGAGATAAAACTCCCGCCATTGTTGAGTTTGTATGCTTGAAGTGAGATTGAGAGTGATGGAGTTAATTATAGGCTGGTGGAATTGAATGATTAATGGAGGAAAATGGGTATTGAATGGAGTGAATAAGTTTGTTGAACGATAAGATGGCATTAAATGGGTATAGGTGAGTAGATGGATCTAATCTCTGGGTGTATTGGTCTCCCTTCATGTAATTTATGTTTTTGTTTACCAACGTGATGGGGTTTTTGGATAGCATTATCAATCAATCAATCATGTATTGCGTCTATTTAAATCAAAACAAGAATAAGTGTAAGGAAACTCCGTTTTAGATCTTAGTTCAACGCTCGCATAGGAAGTCGAAGTCCGAGAGTTGATGCCGCGAACTGATGAGCCACTACCGATCGGCAAATGGCGAGTCTTGCGTTGGACGTTTTTTTGGGCATTTCTTAAAAATGAAAAAGAAAAAGGAATTTTTTCGGTCCGACTGCGGTTCATGACCTGCCGGTTAATAGTCACCCATGGATGGCCAAAGCTTATCATGACAAAACAATGCTATTGAGTGTGCTTTATAAATTGTGTGGCCAAAGATTAGTCAAAAACTAATATCATGACTAAAATTTGTTTAAAAATAAAGGTTTAAAGAGGACTATAGAGAAAAAACGATAGTTCAAAAAAATTCACCTTACGCTCACGTGCTCCCGCTAGTGAGGGTAGTATTCCTCGCCCTTCAAGGTTTTAAGAAAAGATTCCCGGTCATTTCTCTAAAAAGAGTTTCAACAGATTGTCTGTCGGAAATTATGTTTAAAAATAAGGGTTAAAGTTCGGATATATTCTTTTTGCAATTATATGTATTGCTTCCGTGTATAAGTGGCAAAATAAACGGGTTGGATTGGGTTGGTTGGCGGGTCAAGATGGATTTGGGTTAGGATAGGTTTAAGTCAGAATAAGTTGATTAAAAAAAGGTCAAGATGGATACAGGCTAGGATGGATACGAGTCAAGATGGGTACGGGTCTAGATGGATGGTGTAAAACTCTTTTCAATGAAATAATTAAATAGGTCCAATAAATTAGTATTAATGAGCTCCCAAAAGCAATACTCAGCACAACATACTTAATTCTAGATTCACTTAACGGCTCCAATAATATTCAATTCAACAATTAATTCTAATAATCATGTTCTTCTTCGTACTCTTTGCTAATTCAAACCACAACACACCATGTGTTACTTGTTTGAAGCAATCGAAGCTACCTTGGGTTTCCATGACTATTACAAGCAAGGGTTTCATCATCTCTTTGTTCTTGATCTTCGTCTTTTCTGGCAATTTAACACTACTTCTACCGATTCCGATAACCCCTACAATCCACCCAAATTGCAAATTTATAGAATCAACATGTATCTCAATTAGGTAAGCTCGATGGAATCGGTGGGTACCAGTCAAACCGAGGGGAAATCACGATAAAGACAATGGTTTTCAACGACGATTGTGATTGTAACATCTTATAATTTTGGATTAATATAAAGTTAGCTTTGTTAAATTCTTTGTTGGATCAAGAAGAAGGCTAATGC
This sequence comes from Flaveria trinervia, assembly GCA_025506515.1. Classification (NCBI taxonomy): domain Eukaryota; kingdom Viridiplantae; phylum Streptophyta; class Magnoliopsida; order Asterales; family Asteraceae; genus Flaveria; species Flaveria trinervia. The sequence goes on along the minus strand of CM046458.1, from coordinate 47,840,085 downwards.
AACCAAAACTAAGTCACTTAGATAATTTTGCTACTGAATGCAAAGGCTTCCGAAGCTTAGCATGGAACTTCCGAAGGTTGTAGAGTTCTTCCGAAGACAAAGTGAAAGATCAACTTCCGAAGACAGAACTCTACTTCCAAAGTCAAGTATATACTTCCGAAGTTCAAGCCTTAGAAGAATGAACTGAAGACCACTTCCGAAGTATGATGAAAAGAAGAAGTCTCCAAGCCTTGGAAGAAGCAGCCTCTTCCGAAGTATAAGTGGCTTCAGAAGTACTTACTCTTCCGAAGACATTTAACCTTCGAAAGACACTGCTATGACCAGTGGACACAAGTATGGTCTCTGACACTCCGCTGCAAACCTCTGATACTCTTTGGCTTCTTCCTAAAAAGCCATGCAGTTGACCATACTTTATTCCATTGTTCACCTTTTCATGATAGTAGATGTTACCAACTTTAGTTGGTGACAAAAGGTAAGTCAGGGACATGTCCAGACTATCAAATCTCAGATAAGACTTTATCCAAGATACCTTAAACTTTAGTCTTGTAGTATAGACTTTAGCTATAGGATTCCAGCTGGTATCAAAGTATATCCGGCTGAAGGTAGTATTATATATAGGTTCCCTTTGTAGCTCATTGTAACAACAACTACTGCTTGTAAGAGTCTTGTATATTGAGTTGAGAAGCAATATTACCTTCAAATTTACTTCATGTGTTATTTATTACTTTCTATATTGTGATCAATTTTACTGACTCTATCTTAACCCGAGTGTTGTTCTAGGTGAGTTTGAGAGAAAAACATAAGTGTTTAGTGACAAACATCGATCCTGCATTCTTGCATGGACTAATTGTGTCATTCATGAAACTTATAGGTTGCTTATGCATATTACTTTAATTGGTCTTTAATTCCTTTAATTTGTAAGTTTTTAATGATAATTATTATATAATAATTATAATAATTAATAATAATAATATTAATATCATTAATAATAATGATAACTAATAATAATAACAATAATAATAATATTGTTATTAATAATTTGTAAGAATTATTAAAAATTAAACATGTATAAAACTTTGATTTAAAAAGTCTAGGGGGTTATAATGCTAATTTTGAAACTTCAAAAGAAACCTTTTAACATGAAATAACAAAACAAAAACCACAGGGGCTAATTGTGTAAATGTTAAAAACCCAAACCTTTCCCTCCCTTTAAACCTGATTTTCCGGCGGAGCTCCGGCCATACTCCGGTCGAGCTCCGGCCAACCCCAAAACACATTAAACACCTTCATTTTTTGAACTGAATCGCTCCTTAACGCCTCGTGAACCTGCAACGAACTTGAATGAGCTTAATAATTATGATTAAACACCGGTTACCACTTATACAATCACAAAACCAAAACCCCTTGAAGTTCATAGCCGTTTGAGCATTAAACTACAATAATAATTTAATCAATCACACATAAACAATAGATTAACAATCTGTAAACGATAACCAGTTTCAATTTCACCTGAAACAAACACTAACATCGATTTCGACTACCCCTTTACCCGCAACCTGTAACCTTGTCGAAACTAACCTTCTGAGCTCTCTTAGTTCGAATTGATTGAGTGGAAATCATCATTTACCATCGAAGAAGCTCCCTACAAAGTTAATTTAATTGTTGTCTTCATTGGATCATCCATTGAACCCCACGTCGGTCGCGGCTAACCTTCGTGTCGTGGTATCAACAATCAAACAAATTAACAGGTAATTTATATATCTACACATTCGTTTAAACATGGGGAACAAAAGCCCCATGGTTAACTCGATAACACACGTTTTATGGCTTAATTTGGGATAAATCGAATCTAGGGTTCTTGATTTGGGGGAAATGCATGGGGATTGTGTTTATAAGTTTTTAAAATCATTTCTTAACGCGGTTGAGGCCTTAGAGTAACTGGTAAGATGCGCCCCCATAACCCTGAGGTCCCGGTTCGAATCCATAGTTTGGTGAGATTTCCATAGTTTGGTGAGATTTCCATAGTTTGTAATACATAAGTATATATAAGATGGCAATTCATGTTGTAAATAGAGAACAAAGTAAACTAGGGATGTAAGACAGAAATGCACAATCAAACCTCGACAAAGTTTTACAAGTCTCAAACGTTTAAAAGTATATACGATTAGCTAAGTGTACTTGGATCAACCAAGCAGGCTTGTCTGGCCCATAGATCTATGACTTCGCTAGGCTAGCAATAGTTAATGATTGTACATATATTCGACATTACATGGTAGCTACAAAGTTCAACTAGTTACAACTATAGGTGAAATGCCATAAGTTTACAAGAATCAAACGTTTACAAGTGCAAAGTTTATAAAGTAACATGTTTCACCCCAAAGTGTGAAAATATAAAAAAGGGGTATAGAAATACTCACTTGATCAAATATATATAATTGATGATTAATATGAATAATAATAAGCAACGTTTCAACGTAGTCTTCACAATGCACCTAAAACAAATATATATTTACAAGGTTAAAGTTTAATAATATAATTAATGGTTAAACGAGACTAGGGTTTCAATTTGGTATTTGGGGTTTTGACAACAATTATATTTAATGAATGGAAAACATTTATATTATTTTGAAATAAATGGTAGGAAATATATTTGTATTTTATATAAAGAGAGAAGAGAAAACATTTATAAGATTTTATTGAGTTTAAATAAGATGTTTATAACTAAATGAGATTAGCACGATTTAAATAATTTAAAGGCGACGTTTGAAATACTAAAAAAAACTATTATTAAAAATCTAAGTTTTAAATAAAAGTAAGTTTTCTATAACATTAGCTTTAGAATTTTTAATAAAAATAAGAAGGTAATTTTTAACCAAATAATTACAGAAAAATTAATATTTGATTTTAAAATAAACTAGGTTTATAAAATAATTTTCTATAATTTTTAGAAATTTTTAATATTCATTTTAAAGGCCAAAAAGCCTTAAAACAAAAATATGGGGTTTCCCAGATTCGAACCGGGGACCTCAGGTTTATGGGGCATGCACCTTACCAACGATCTAAGGCCGTAGCCGCGTTAAAGCTTTGTTTTAATAACTTAAAAACACATTTAATCAGGAACCCCCAAATCCATTGAACCCTAGAATGTTCTTGGATCAAATGATCATCAATTTGATAACGATTACCAAAATTAACATGGGGCTTTGATTCCCCATGTAATTTCGAGTTTATATAATTATGTTAAATTACCTGATTTGAAGATGGATGAATGACGAACACTACGTTGAACAACCGCGACTACGTCAGAACCCACAGGTAGGAATACGAAGATGGAAATCAAATTAAACTCGCGGGTAGTTTCGTATGGTGATAAGGATTAAAAGCCCTCTAAAAATTTCACGTGTTGAAGTCCCGAAAGTGGTGTTCAAGTGCGTAGCAAATCGCGATGAAATGAGTAATCGAAGGAGATGTTTGTGTGGGTTTCAGGTGGAATTGAGAGTGTAGTTAGATTAGGGATTGTTAAACGATTCATTATGATTGATTAATTGAGTTATTATTGATTCTTTATGGCTCAACGGTTCGAGATTAAAAGCTTTCGGTTACCGAACTTGATTGGTGGTAGTCGACGTTTAATTCTCAATTATTAGCGCATTAAGGTTCGAATCACTCACCAGAAACATTTTGAAACGGTTTTGGGGTCGATTCGAAGGTTTTGGTGGGTTTTTTAGGCCGCCGGAGGTCGGCCGGCGGTGGCCGGTGATCGGCCGGAAAAACGGGGGTTTGGGTTGTTTTTAAATAATTTACATAATTAGCCCCTCACTTTTGAAGGCTTATTATTTTATGCTTTAAACTTTCTTTTTAAGTTTATAAATTGACAAAACTAATCCCATAACTTTTAAGTTTCAAATATTTTTAAGTATTGTTATTATTATTATTATTATTATTATTACTATTATTATTATTATTATTATTATCATTATTATTATTACTTATTTATTATTATCATAATTAATAGTTTGATTAGAAAATTAAAAGCAACAAAGAATAAGCATAACAATTCACAAGTTTCATAAATGACAAAATTAGTCCATACAAGAACTTAACAATGTTAACTTTAATTTAACCCAAAATTACAAGATGTTACAGTCTTCCCAACTTAAAAGAATTTCATCCCGAAATTAAGAATAAAACTAAGAGAACAGATGTGGGTATCTCTCCTTCATATGATTCTCACGCTCCCAAGTGAACTCAGCTCCACGTTTGTTTTCCCAACGGACTTTGACGATAGGTGTGGTAGTTGTTCGGGTCTTCTTCAGGGTTCGATCCATAATCTCAACAGGCTTCTCAACGAAATGCAATGACTCATCTATTTGAATTTCCTCTAGGGGAACATGTAAATTTTCATCAGCCGAGCACTTCCTCAAGTTTGAGACATGGAAGACAAGATGAACTCCACTAAGGTCGGAAGGTAGTTCTAGTTTATAAGCCACTTTCCCAATCCTTTTCAAGATTTTGAAAGGTCCTGCAAATCTTGGAGCTAGTTTACCTCTTCTTTCCAAAGCAAACAACACCTTTCCACGGTGAAACCTTAAGAAGAACCATGTCGCCAACTTGGAACTCCAATGGCTTACGACGCTTATCGGCGTAACTCTTTTGTCGACTTCTTGCCACTTCAAGGTTCTTGCGGATTGTGGAGACTTTATTGGTCGTTTCTTGTATAAGTTCAGGACCAGTGATGAAATTTTCACCAACGTCGGTCCAGCAGATCGGTGATCGGCATTTACGACCACCACAAAGCCTCGAATGGTGCCATCTTGATACTTGAGTGATAACTATTGTTATACGAAAATTCCGCGAGCGGTAGATGCGTATCCCAATCACCACCAAAGTCAAGAACACAAAGACGCAGCAGACCCTTGAGGTTTGGATTGTTCGTTCGGTTTCCATCGGTTTGAGGATGGTAAGCCATACTTAGATCCAATTGGAGTACCCAAGAGTTCTTGCATCGAAGACCAAAAGTGTGAAGTGAAACGAGCATCTCGATCGGAAATAATGTGTAAAGGCACGCCATGACGACTCACAATTTCGTCAATGTAGATTCGAGCAAGCCTTGAAACCTTGTATGTATCCCGTATGGGTATGAAATGTGTTGTCTTGGTCAAACGGTCAACAAAGACCCATATACTATCATGATCACGAGGTGTGCGAGGTAACTTAGTTATGAAATCCATGGATATATGTTCCCATTTCCACATAGGGATTTCAGGTTGCTCAAGTAAACCACTTGGTCGTTGATGCTCGGCCTTGACTCTTGCACACGTGAGACACTTGGAAACATAAGACGCGATGTCTTTCTTCATTCCAGGCCACCAATATTGACCACGCAGATCCATGTACATCTTATCGGAGCCAGGATGAATGGAATATCGAGTTTGATGAGCTTCGTTCATAATGAAGTGTCGAAGGTTATCTCGATTCGGGATCCAAAGTTGATTCAAGAAATACCACATGCCATTCGGTTTTGTCTCCAGTTGTAACCGAACGTTAGGCATCAAATCTTCATCTTTCCCTTCATCGGTTAGTGCTCTTGTTGAGCCTCGTGGATGCATAACTCAAGGTCACTATCGATCCTATGTTTTGGAGCATAATAGTAGCCTCGTAACATCCACATGAATCTCGGTATCAAATTCTCCTAGCGTACCAAACCATTGCGTTTGATCTCGAATTTCTTGGAGCGAGACAGTCTTGTTGTGGACTTTGCGACTTAGCGCGTCGGCTACAACATTCGCCTTTCCAGGATGGTAGTCGTAGTCGCTAATCAACTCGATCCAACGTCTTTGTCTCATTTTGAGATCCTTTTGGTTGAACACATGTTGGAGACTCTTATGATCGGTGTAGACTATGCATTGCGTCCCATATAGGTAGTGTCGCCAAATCTTCAATGCAAAAACCACATCACCAAGTTTAAGATCGTGAGTGTGTAGTTCACTTCATGAACCTTCAATTGCCTCGACGCGTATGCTATAACTTTGCCTCGTTGCATGAGAACAAAACCAAGACCTTGATTAGAAGCATCACAATACATGCTAAAGTCATCGTTTCCATCGGGAAGTGTGAGAATATGAGCGTTACACAACTTGTGTTTTAATGTCTCGAAAGCCTCTTCTTGCTCGGGTCCCCATTCAATGAGTCGATTCTTTTGGGTTAATGCCGTTAACGGTTTAGCAATCTTCAAGAAATTAGCTATGAACCTACGGTAATATCCCGCTAAACCCAGAAAAGAACGAACCTCGGTTGGGGTTGTGGGAACACACCAATTCTTCACAGCTTCAATTTTAGCAGGATCCACGTGAATTCCTTGGCTATTCACCACATGCCCTAAGAATTGAACCTCCTCCAACCAAATTCACACTTGGAAAACTTGGCGTATAATTGCTCCTTCTTCAAAAGTCCAAGAACTTCTCGCAAGTGCGTCTCGTGATCGATTTTTGAATTGGAATAAATAAGAATGTCATCAATGAACACGATCACGAACTTATCCAAATACGGTTTACATACTCGATTCATGAGATCCATGAACACAGCAGGCGCATTGGTCAAGCCAAAAGGCATGACCATGAACTCGTAATGTCCATATCAAGTACGAAAAGCGGTCTTTGGAATGTCATCATCATGAACACGTAGTTGATGATACCCAGAACGTAGATCGATCTTTGAGAATTGAGTTGCTCCTTGAAGTTGATCGAAGAGATCATCGATTCGAGGAAGAGGGTATCGGTTTTTGATAGTAAGCTTGTTGAGTTCTTGGTAATCGATGCACATACGAAATGAACCATCCTTCTTCTTCACAAATAGTACGACTGCACCCCACGGTGATGAACTAGGGCGAATGAAACCTTATCGGTCAACTCTTGCAGTTGACTAGCAAGTTCTTGCATTTCAAACGGTGCAAGACGATAAGGCGATTTAGCCACATGGTTTGCACCAGGGATTAAATCAATCTTGAACTCAACTTCTCGCACGGGAGGTAACCCTTTAAGATCCTCGAGAAAAACTTCAGAAAAGTCCCGCACAACAAGAATGTCTTTCAACTCCTTACCCTTGGCTTTCGTATTAACTACATATGCCATGAAAGCCATGTATTTTTTACTTAAGCACTTACGGGCCTTGATGCAAGACATGAGTTTGAGTCTTTGAGATGATTCTCCTCAAAGACCCTTAAAGTATCACCAGTCGGTAAAGGAATTCGGATACACTTCTCAAAGCATAGAATTTCTGCACATTGCTTGGCTAACCAATCCATACCAATGATAACATCAAAGCTTCCCAAATGCATAGGAATAAGGTCGACGAAGAACTCGTGTTCGTTAAGGCTCAAGGTGCAGTCACGTATTACGACGTCAACGACGATAGATTTTCCATAGGCGACCTCGACCGTGAAAGATCTTTCCAAATTAACACACGGTTTAGAAAGTATAGGCTCGAATTCCAGGGACACGAAACTCCTATCGGCACCCGAATCAAACAATACAGAAGCATAATGACTGTTTACAAGATACATACCTGTTTGGTAATAATCCATTATTGGTATGATGAACACAGATAGGAAATTTTATAAGACAAGAAACGATTTAAAAAGAGTTCAACGACGTACCATTCACCACGTCGTTGTTGGCTTGAGCTTGGTTGGCATGATGTTGAAAGCCCTTCCACGAGCCGGTGGCACAGTTCCCGCATTGCGAGGACATTGCGGACGAATATGACCAGGCTCGCCACAGTTATAGCAGGTTCGGTTGGTAAGCATGGCAGTGTTGTTTGGCGCACGAAGGCAAGTAGTTACCAAGTGTCCATACTTCCCACATAATGAGCAAACTTGGCATGGAAAGTTGCTTGAATGATGGTACTTGCACGTGTTACACATAGGATGTGGACCAGTATAAGCTTTAGCCATGGGAGCTTGATTTGCAACCACCATTTGTTTTTTAGAAGCACTTGGGGCGGTCACAGCGTAGTTGCGTGTCGGGGTGAACTTACGCTTCTTGTTTTGAGATAATGACTCCGCCCTTACCTCCTTTGTTGCCTCGGGTGTCACCTTCGTAGTAGACTTGGAACCCTTTGCCGACATAGTGCCAGCTCTTATATGATTCTCGGTGAGCTGTGCAGTGATAGTAATCACTTCCTCGAAAGTTGTGGGCCTACTACCCACCACAGCATCTTGAATTTGAGGTGGCACCCCCTTGATAAATTTCTCGATGTTACGGGGCACGATGTCCACCATGTGTGGTAGAAGCATACTCAAATCATGATGCTGGGTAGAATAAGCCAAATGATTCCCACCATCTTGTTTGAGGTTCCAGAACTCCTCCTCCAACTTTTGCAATTCGCTCCTCGGGCAGAACTTTTGGATCATAATATCCTTGAATTCTTCCCAGGGCAACGCCATTGCAACCTCAGTTCCACGATTTCTCTTTTCACTATTCCACCACGTTAGTGCTTGTTGTTGAAGAACACTTGTGGCATAGCGAACCTTGAACTCGTCGGGGCACTCGCTAACAATGAATGTGTTCTCCATACTTTCAAACCACTCGAGAAGTCCAGTGGCTCCTTCTTTTCCACTAAAGCTAGTGGGCTTGCACGAGTTGAAATGTTTGAAAGTGCAAGTACGATTGTTCCCGTTTTGGTTGTTGCTATTCTCTCCATGACCACCACTATTGTTCCCATTGGTGTTGTTGCTATTATCCATTAGGGTGCTATTAAGTTCAGCAACCATAGTCGGAATGAGGGCAGCCATTTGCCGGGAGATCATTGCAGCTAGTTTACGGTCGGAACTTCCACGCTTTCCATGATGACGAGACATGCTAGAATATACAAATGAGTTAGACACGAGAAATAGAATAACAAGGATTATAATTCAACAAGGATAAGGCAAGAGTTGTAAGGCACTTGGAATGGTTCCATTTGGTAACGCATTACCATTTGGAAACGTTGACACGTCAAGGTAAGTTGACCCATTCTCCTTAGAAGTTTGTGCATGTTGACCATAGTTTATCACTCATCCCAGAAATCCCCAGGTAAGCATAACTAGTCCCGTAGGATTTATGCGATATGCTTGCCTTAGCCCGAGGGCCTTTTCCCAGGAAATCTAGAATACAGGTGTCTATGTGTCCCATAATATTTCTTAGTTTTATGGAATCAAAACCTTGATGAGATTTATATAGATTAGACATGACGTCTAAAGATCCAAATCATAAGCATAAGCATAAGTTTCCACGTGTTGACGAGAATAAGATTAAGAGATTTCATATTCGGGGAGAGTCAAAGTTAAGTTTAGGGAGACAAGTAACAATGTTTAGGCAATCCTATGCTAAGGCATCAAATTGCACATACGAGGGCATAGCATTATGTAGCATGCAACTATATAATTTACAAGATAGAATTATAATTCTATTAGGTTCATGCATACTATAGACTAGGTCACCATTTCTAGTAACCTAGATCCCTATAGTTATGGGCTATGATACCAATCTGTCACACCCCAACCTTGACGGCGGAAACGTCGAGGAGTGAGAGTTAAGATCGTTCACAGTCACATAACGCTATTAATAATCCCAAATATATATATTAATCATAAATTCCAATTGTACCATTACAATCATAAGTCTCAAAGAAATAAAATAAACATAACAAATCATTTTATTTTATTTATTTATCTAGGTCCACTCCTAGATATATAGGCTTCAAAGAGTAGAAATCAAGCTTGAGTATTTCCTGAAACATGTAAAAAATAAAAGGTCAACAATAATGTTGGTGAGATTTCCATAGTTTGTAATACATAAGTACATATAAGATGGCAATTCATGTTGTAAATAGAGAACAAAGTAAACTAGGGATGTAAGACAGAAATGCACAATCAAACCTCAACAAAGTTCTACAAGTCTCAAACGTTTAAAAGTATATACGATTAGCTAAGTGTACTTGGATCAACCAAGCAGGCTTGTCTGGCCCATAGATCTATGACTTCGTTAGGCTAGCAATAGTTGATGATTGTACATATATTCAACATTACATGGTAGCTACAAAGTTCAACTAGTTACAACATATAGGTGAAATGCCATAAGTTTACAAGAATCAAACGTTTACAAGTGCAAAGTTTATAAAGTAACATGTTTCACCCCAAAATGTGAAAATATGAAAAGGGGGTATAGAAATACTCACTTGATCAAATAATATATAATGGTGATTAAATATGAATAATAATAAGCAACGTTTCAACGTAGTCTTTCACAATGCACCTAAAACAAATATATATTTACAAGGTTAAAGTTTAATAATATAATTAATGGTTAAACGAGACTAGGGTTTCAATTTGGTATTTGGGGTTTTGACAACAATTATATTTAATGAATGGAAAACATTTATATTATTTGAAATAAATGGTAGGAAATATATTTGTATTTTATATAAAGATGAGAAGAAAAGCCATTTATAAGATTTTATTGAGTTTAAATAAGATGTTTATAACTAAATGAGATTAGCACGATTTAAATAATTTAAAGACGACGTTTGAAATACTAAAAAATCTATTATTAAAAATCTAAGTTTTAAATAAAAGTAAGTTTTCTATAACATTAGCTTAGAATTTTTAATAAAAATAAGAAGGTAATTTTTAACCAAATAATTACAGAAAAATAATTATTTGATTTTAAAATAAACTAGGTTTATAAAATATTTTCTATAATTTTTAGAAATTTTTAATATTCATTTTAAAAGCCAAAAAGCCTTAAAAAATATGGGGTTCCCCAGATTCGAACTGGGGACCTCAGGTTTATGGGGCGTGCACCTTACCAACGATCTAAGGTCGTAGCCGCGTTAAAGCTTTGTTTTAATAACTTAAAAACACATTTAATCAGGAACCCCCAAATCCAATGAACCCTAGAATGTTCTTGGATCAAATTGATCATCAATTTGATAACGATTACCAAAATTAACATGGGGCTTTGATTTCCCATGTAATTTCGAGTTTATAAATATGTTAAATTACCCGATTAAAGATGGATGAATGATGAACACTACGTTGAACAACCGCGACTACGTCAAAACCCAACAGGTAGGAAAACGATGATGGAAATCAAATTAAACTCGTGGGTAGTTTCATATGGTGATAAGGATTAAAAGCCCTCTAAAAATTTCACGTTTTGAAGTCCCGAAAGTGGTGTTCGAGTGCGTAGCAAATCGCGATGAAAGGAGTAATCGAAGGAGATGTTTGTGTGGGTTTCAGGTAGAATTCAGAGTGTAGTTAGATCAGGGATTGTTAAACGATTCACTATGATTGATTAATTGAGTTATTATTGATTCTTTATGGCTCAACGGTTCGAGATTAAAGCTTTCGGTTACCGAACTTGATTGGGTGGTAGCCGACGTTTAATTCTCAATTATTAGCCGCATTAAGGTTCGAATCACTCACCAGAACATTTTGAAACGGTTTTGGGGTCGATTTCAAAGGTTTTGTGGGTTTTTAAGGCCGCTGGAGGTCGGCCGGCGGTGGCTGGTGATCGGCCGGAAAAACGGGGATTAAAAGGGGGGTTTGGGTTGGTTTTTAAATAATTTACACAATTAGCCCCTCAACTTTTGAAGGCTTATTATTTTATGCTTTAAACTTTCTTTTTAAGTTTATAAATTGACAAAACTAATCCCATACTTTAAGTTTCAAATATTTTTTAAGTTATTGTTATTATTATTATTATTATTATTACTATTATTATTATTATTATTATTATCGTTATTATTAATACTTATTTATTATTATCATAATTATTAGTTTGATTAGAATTAAAAGCAACAAAAATAAGCATAACAAATTCACAAGTTTCATAAATGACAAAATTAGTCCATACAAGAACTTAACAATGTTAACTTTAATTTAACCCAAAATTACAAGATGTTACAGGTACCTTATGAAGAACTACGTTGGAACGTTGCTTATTATATTTCGTATTAATCGCCAATTATATACTTATTTGATGTCACACACCCTCAAAATCCACGTGCGGAATTTTACCGCGAGGCGTGTGAACAAACCAGGATTACAGTCAATAGTTACTCAGAACGACTCTATATGCCATTATTAAAAATAAAATCAACCAAATTATAAACTTGAACAATGCGGAAGCGTTTTGTAAAACAACCCAAAGAAATAAAATTGTATACTATGGCAAAACATGCGCCAACCCAAAAGAGTAACATTAACCATTAAATGATAAAATGTCTTGAAGACCGAGTCTTAGAATGCAAGTGAAACCATGTAGTGCTCCTAATGGCAAGCAAGCTAATGACCTGAGAATAGCATACTAAAATGTCAACACAATGGTTGGTGAGTTCAAGAGTGATAATCAAACATAAACAGTTTAATAACATAGATATAAAAGTAGTGCATTGCAACAGATAGCTAATCCATTAACAATAAATAATTTTCATAGTGATTTCGCAATTGAAGCTGACTGTGTTACGTTGTTGCCTCCTGTCACGACTTAACAGGTCGTGACAAGTTCAATAGGACAACTTGCACCCGGTTGACCTCAAGTCACACAGGTGGGGCTCGTCAGACCCAGTAGTACTACCCCAATTTTCCCCGCTATTCAATATTAACAATTCGAAAGTGTGAGGACTTTTCCATGATATCAACACTATATTATATTATACACAACTTGATATATAAAGCGTTTGTGATTTGCCGGTATGCTATCTCCCCCAAAAGAGATTAAATAAGGAGTGGGGAATGAACTCACGTGATACGCGTGATAGACACTTAGAGTTTTACTTGACAGACAGAATGGACAGACAACCTTCAGAGGTTACCTAAATCATATAAGTACGTGAGTACGTGTAAATAGAGAACATGTGAAACCCTAAGTACACTACACCAAGGACTCATGATTTCAGAAAAACAGACACGTTTGACCCAGTGACCCGTTTGACCCGTTGGTGACTTTATGTGTTGTAAACCATTCAAGCAATCATACACATATATCTACATGGTTAACATTCAAATAGATCATATGTATGCTATATTATCCAGGTGTATCACTTAGATCATCATACAACCAAGTATCATACAAGTCATGCGAATCTAGAACATTACATATCCACTAGTATAACACACCAATATGCCACACAAAGATCAAATCACGCACCACATGCATGTGAAGCCACTCACGACTTCACATCCTAAACCCTGCCAATCCTACTAAGTAGGGGCCTCAAATTCGCACGCATGTATGATGATCATAATCATATTCATTAACCATGTTTATTGCATTCAACAAACATCACAACAATCAATTTCCAGTCCCAAACATGATGTCCTAACTACTAATCAACATCACATCATACATGATCATCAAAGTCCAAACATCACCCATGATTATCCAAGCATCCCATACAACTAATTTAACATGTTCTATCACATTAGAATTCATCCATGAACTTACTAACATGCTCCTAACATCCCAAACATGTTCAAACTATCATCCTTCAAACTTGTACAAATAAGTTTCCGTTTTGGGAAAGTACATTCCAACATCTATCAAACACTCAATATATTCATGAAATCATCACAATTATACCATTTCAAGCTCATAACAACATCTAGACATGATCAACAATTCCTAATCATCATAATCTAACAATCATCATGAGCAAAAGTTTCCACTTTTGGCAAGATATGAACAACAACATTCATTCTAAGGTTTCTAGCATTCAAATCAACAATCTAGCATCTAATTAATATCATGAACCCTCAACAACATCAACCTATCATTAGATCATCATGTCATGAAAATAAAGTTACTATTATTAGTAACCTATGAACACCCACTTCAATTCATCATTTCTTGCAAGATCAAGGTAGCCTAACATTCATACAACCTACTATCATCACACATTCATCAAACAATCATCATCATCCATAATCACACTAATTTCGAATTAGGGTTTGCATAAAACTAAAGTTCATGATCAATCCACTAAAAACATACAATTCACATAATCAACGTTAAAAAACATGTATTCAATCCAACTAACATCCTAACATCATCAATTAACATCAATTTCGACCCCATGATGATACGAAATCGAATTAGGTTCGGCCCTAACAAGAACTCCATAAAAACTTGTAAAATCTAACCTTAAACGTGGGTTAACTTGCAATTGATGATTGCAACGTGTTCTATAGCTTGAGATCGACCAAAAATCGAAGCACAATGATGGTTGAAGGCTGAAATTCGAAGTGGAGAGGGTTTGGAATGGAGTTTGCGGCCGAAATAGGGTGGGGTTGGGTTAGGGTAGTGTTTTTGTTTAATTTTATTTTCCATATTTACCCTTTAAGCCCTTGTAATTTGTATTTATAAAAAAGGTTTAAACTCTTTGTAAAGTGCTTTTAACTTAATAATATAAAGATATAAACTAATGAAAATCATTATATATTTTATCTTTATAAAAACACAAGACATACGAATAAATAGGCACGTTTCCGCGTTACGCGATAAAATTCATCGTTAACATTTAAATTGTGTAAACACATAAGCATAACACAACAATCATCTAATCAATTAGATTAACAATAATGTAACATTATTAATTATTATTAGCTCACCAACGTTAAACGACAACTAGTGTGTGATTACGACACGTGTATGCAAGACTTAACGGAACTAACGGAGTTTGATAACGGAAATTTACCGGATGTCACATTTGATCAAGTGAGTATTTCTATACCCCCTTTTTTATACTTTCACACTTTGGGGTGAAACATGTTATGTCATAAACTTTGCACTTGTAAACACGTTTGATTCTTGTAAACTTATGGCATTTCACCTGTATGTTGTGGTTAGTTGAACTTTGTGGCTACCATGTAATATCGAATATATATACAATCATTAACTATTGCTAGCCTAGCGAAGTCATAGATCTATGGGACAGACAAGCCTGCTTGGTTGATCCAAGTACACTTAGCTAATTGTATATACTTGTAAACGTTTGAGACTTGTAAAACTTTGTCGAGGTTTGATTGTGCATTCTGTCTTACATCCCTAGTTACTTTGTTCTCTAACTCACAACATGAATTGCCATCTTTTATATACTTATGTATCGAAAACTATGGAAATCTCACCAACATTATGTGACCTTTTATTTTAACATGTTCAGGAAATACTCAAGCTTGATCGCCACTTTTGAAGTTGTTCACACCTAGGAATGGACCTAGTTATATAAATGAATAAGCTTGTTATGTTATCTTTATTTGAGACTTATGTTTGTAATATTACCTTTGAAACTTATGAATAATATAATTGGATTTAATAATAGCGTTATGTGGCTGTGAACGATCTTAACTCTCACTCCTCGACGTTTCTACCGTCAAGGTTGGGGTGTGACAGATTGGTATCAGAGCCCATAACTATAGGGATTTAGGTTTTAGAAATGGTGACCTAGACTATAGTATGCATGAACCTTATAGAATCATAATCTACTATTGTAATTATATAGTTTCCATGCTACATAATGTTATGCCCTCTTATGTGCAATTTTTACCTTAGCATATGATTGCCTAACATTGTTACTTGTCTCCCTAAACTAACTTTGACCTTTGATTCTCCCCGACAAATGAAGCTTTCTAAACTTATTCTCGACAACATGTGGAATCTACACTTATCATCATGAGTTTAATTCCTTAGACTCTATGTCTAATCTATGAAATCTCATCAAGGTTTTGATTTCATGAACCTAAGAAATTTGTGTGACACATAGACACCTGTATTCTGGATTTCTTGGAAAAAGGCCTTCGGGCTAAGGCAAGCATATCGTATAAATCCTACGGGATTAGTTATGCTTACCTGGGGATTTATGGGATGAGTGATAAACTACGGTAACATACACAAGTTTCTAAGGCAAAGGGTCAATTTACCTTGACATGTCAACGTTTCAAATGGTAATGCGTTAACAAATGGAACCATCGGTTATATTTTAAATATCAAAAATCCTTGATTCCTTGAACTGGTTTATCATCAAAACTCTAATATCTTCTCATTCCTATCTACAGAACGTTCCCGTTAATATTGAACTCGTTATACTCCTCATTCCCCGTTTAAACAACGTTACGTGTGCGCTTATGTAAACCTCCATACCTTGACCAACGTGTACATGGATCTTAATATATCCAAGGGTATTGGTTGTCTAAACCGAATGGTTTTTAAAACTTAAAATTATTACTTAGGGTTTTCAAATGTCCTTAAGGTGTGTCCCATAACTGAAATCATGCAATGGCGAAAGGTGGAATACCTGCATCCTGGGATACCTTGTCTAGGCAAGTATACATTAAATTTGATTCGACCGTTGGATCAAATTTATATGTATACCTTGTCTAGGCAAGGTATACATATAAATTTGATTCGACCGTTGGATCAGTTTATCTGACCTGGAACTCATGAGATGGGTGTTTGCGTATAGGTACGCGTGGCTACCTAAAGTTGTGGTTGACGTAACACTTTGAGAAATCAACGCAATTCCCTTTTATTTTGAACCGAACGTTTACATCTCATTATTGTGTTGAATCACTTCCGTCATTGATCTTGTTTTCCTGACTTAAACCATTCAAGATTTGAGAACCTAACACAATTAACTCTGTTATCCTGAACTTTAACCTTAAATCCTAGCAAGCATGATTTTCTTTTCTTGTTACATTTATGTAATTTGAAGTTTCTGAATTTCTAGCTGATATTCTCTTCATTTGCTAAATCGAGCTTTATAAAAACTTCAAACCGTTTCGCATCGTATGCAATGCAAGAGTCCGCAAGTCAACTTATGACTAAAGACACTTGTATCCCCTAAATGATTCTATCTTATCAAAACAGTGGTGATTCCCTTACTTTGGTGATGAGTTTCCATTCACTATTACTGTTCTTATGAAATTCTCATCAAGACAGAAGTGAACCTCGTACCTTGATGACGATTTCTTTTTTTTTTGTTTTTATGAATTCATATTTTACAAATGAAATACTTCCTTAAACTAGGAGTAAAATTTCATATCTTGGTGATGGTTTTCAATTTTGTATTGTGTGTTTTATGAAATCCTATCCTCTGAATCGAGGTGATTTCCTTGTTTTGAGGATAGCTTTCAATTATTTTCCTTTGGAACTCATATTTCACAAATAAAATGACCCCACCAAAATATGATTGAACCCCGTACTTTGGTGACAAAGGTCAGTTCTCGATTGTTTTCTTGTATTATGAAATCAATCATCAAGATAGGCGTGAAATCCATAACTTGATAATAATATCACCCGTTTAAAATTTTATGGATGGTATTTTCTCAAATAAATGATCCATCAAAGTAGGAGTGAATTCCATTCTTTGATGAAACCTTCATTTTGCTATATTTGTTTCTATAAAACTTCACTATTAAGATAGGAGTGATTATCCTTACCTTAATGGTAAGTTACCTCATTTATTCTTGTGGATCCTCAACAATGAGTTAGGATCAAGCTCTCGTTGGTAGTTAAGAGTCATACTTTGGGAAATACACCACCAAGCTAGGAGTGATAACCACATCTTGGTGAGTATTCCCATTCTTGATCTCAAACTTACAAGGTTTTAGGACTTCAATTGAGAAGAAACATGTAATAACTTGAAGGGTGAACATCGTTATCTGATTTATCGACGATAGTGTTCTAGCCAGTCAAGCTAAAGCATGAATCTTGAACTCAAAAGGGGTCGTTGTTACTTTAGGGTAACCCTAGTTCCAAGCCTGGAACAATTAAAATTTTAATAGATTTCTTCTCTCATGCTTTTATGTTTCAATTTGACGTTTGATCTAGCTTTATGGAACCTTTCTATCAACCTTCATTCTGAGTTATCATCAAAACTAATTGCACGATGATAACATTCCTAAAACAATCTTTTGTACTAGATAAGTTTATTATAAACTTATGTCATGCCTTTCTGGTTATAGCAATGCGCGGTTGTATTCATGGGTTTGATGAACCGCGTGTGCAAGCCGTACTTGGGAAGCTATTTGTCATTGCCTTTGTCGTTGATATTCTGAATTATTGAAATTCCAATCCGATCATGAACGACGTCTTTGTTTAACTCTTTACCCATAATTAAAAATGCAATTCCTATTATTTTGGATAACCTTGAACTCCTAATCTTGGAAAATCTCTAAATCACTATCTTTATTACGACTCACAAGACTTGTTATTACATTCATTTCGATGTGGACAAAAAGGATCATGAATTTCCGCGATTGGTATTCATGGTTTGGCATAAAGGAAATGTTAACGTAGCTTGGTATATGTTTAAATTGCCTTGTATTTATTGATGTCATTTGGTGCATTATTGACCGATTGGCTAGTTTCGCGCATTACATATTGACTCATGTGAGATAACGAGTCGAGAAATTGACTCGTACTTACCTCAAATAGTCGGTTATCGTGGTGTGTCGTTAAACATCCGTTAATTCTGATGATCGATTCACTTTCTATTATTAGCAATGCCTCTAATAATCTTTGGGAACCCAGCTCAAAATCTCGCCATATCGTATCATTTTTAACCCGACAGTTTAACCGGAGGAGCGATACGTATTCACAAGATATGCATTAAGCTTGTGTCATTATATAGTGGCACTTGGGATTCTTAAATTCCAACGGTCAAACTTTCATACAATTACGGGATATTGTTATTTCTTTCTTATTGGCTTCAAAAAGTCACTTTATTACACAATTTCATTCTTGATGATGGGAGAAGTGTGACTTATAAGTCTAATATACCTCAGGAACTCATCATCGTTTTCCAACGAGTTAGTGTTCAATGATAACTTTCGCATTCCACTGGAAGAGTTCAAATTGGATGCATCGTGTTAAATTCCATAATTCGCAAAGTGAAGCATCTCACCCGTAATCAAACGCCAACCACAGTCCGTTGGTACACTTATCTTTCATCATAAGTCTCATGTTCGTTTAAGTTTCATTCTTAATTTCGGGACGAAATTTTTTTAAGTTGGGGAGACTGTAACATCTTGTAAATTTTGGGTTAATTTAAAGTTAGCTTTGTTAAATTCTTGTATGGACTAATTGTGTCATTCATGAAACTTATGGGTTGCTTATGCATATTACTTTAATTGGTCTTTTAATCCTTTAATTTGTAAGATTTTAATGATAGTTATTATATAATAATAATAATAACTAATAATAATAATATTATTATTATATTAATAATGATAACTAATAATAATAACAATACCAATAATATTGTTATCAATAATTTGTAAGAATTATTAAAAATTAAACATGTATAAAACTTTGATTTAAAAAGTCTAGGGCGGTTATAATGCTAATTTTGAAACTTCAAAAGAAACCTTTTAACATGAAATAACAAAATGAAAACCACAGGGGCTAATTGTGTAAATGTTAAAAACCCAAACCTTTCCCTCCCTTTAAACTCGATTTTCCGGCGGAGCTCCGGCCATACTCCGGCCGAGCTCCGGCCAACCCCAAAATGCATTAAAAACCTTCATTTTTCAAACCGAATCACTCCTTAACTCCTCGTGAACCTGCAACGAACTTGAATGAGCTTAATAATTAAGATTAAACACCGGTTACCACTTAAACAATCACATAACCGAAACCCCTTGAAGTTCATAGCCGTTTGAGCATTAAACTACAATAATAATTCAATTAATCACACATAAATAATAGATTAACTATCTGTAAAAGATAACCAGTTTCAATTTCAACCTGAAACAAACACTAACATCGATTTCGACTACCCCTTTACCCGCGACCTGCAACCTTATCGAAACTAACCTTCTGAGCTCTCTTAGTTCGAATTGATTAAGGGAAATCATCATTTACCATCGAAGAAGACTCCCACGAAGTTAATTTAATTGTTGTCTTCATTGGATCATCCATCGAACCCCACGTCGGTCGCGGCTAACCTTCGAGTCGTGGTATCAACAATCAAACAAATTAACAGGTAATTTATACATCTACACATTCGTTTAAACATGGGGAACAAAAGCCCCATGGTTAACTCGATTAACAACATCGTTTTATGGCTTAATTTGGGATAAATCGAATCTAGGGTTCTTGATTTGGGCGAAATGCATGGGGATTGTGTTTATAAGTTTTTAAAATCGTTTCTTAACGCGGCTGAGGCCTTAGAGTAACTGGTAAAATGCGCCCCCATAAAACTGAGGTCCCCGGTTCGAATCCGGGGACCCCATGTTTTGTTTAAGGTTTTTTTAGCCTTCAAACTTAATTTTATATTTCTATTAAATTATAAAAACCATTTTATTAAATCTGATAATTTTAAAAATACTTTGTTATTTTCTGTAAATTGAGTTCTTAACAAGAAATACTTTTTATACTTTCTTTTCTTTACAAATATTCTAAAAAAATTATTATTATTAAATAATTTGCTTTTATAAAACTTTACTTTAACCAAACCTTGTTACACAAGTGTGATTATTTTAAACGTTAAAAATTATTGTTAAGATTATATATTAGACTCTATTCAACCTTTAGAAAATATTTATAAGTGTTATAATTTTTACATAAAACTCTATATAAGATATAATAATGTTCTTTGATACTAATAAAATAAACGGTTTCATTGTTAAACATAATTATTTGACAATCCCTAATACAATATTGAACCCTAGTTTTCATTAATTCGTAAAACTTAATATCATTAAACTTAAACTTTGCGAATATATGTACTTAGGTACCTTGTGAGAACTACGTTGAAACTTGCTTATTATTTCATATAATCGCCATTATATACTTATTTGATCAAGTGAGTATTTCTATACCCCCTTTTTTATACTTTCACACTTTGGGGTGAAACATGTTACGTTATAAACTTTGCACTTGTAAACACATTTGATTCTTGTAAACTTTTGGCATTTCACCTATATATTGTGGTTAGTTGAACTTTGTGGCTACCATGTAATATCGAATATATGTACAATCATTAACTATTGCTAGCCTAGCGAAGTCATAGATCTATGGGCCAGACAAGCCTGCTTGGTTGATCCAAGTACACTTAGCTAATCGTATATACCTGTAAACGTTTGAGACTTGTAAAACTTTGTCGAGGTTTGATTGTGCATTCTGTCTACATCCCTAGTTACTTTGTTCTCTAACTCACAACATGAATTGCCATCTTTTATATACTCATGTATCGAAAACTATGGAAATCTCACCAACATTATGTTAACCTTTTATTTTTAAACTTTCAGAAAATACTCAAGCTTGATCGCCACTTTTAAAGTTGTTCACACCTAGGAAGGGACCTAGTTAAATAAATAAATAAGCTTGTTATGTTATCTTTGTTTGAGACTTATGTTTGTAATATTACCTTTGAAACTTATGAATAATATAATTGGATTTAATAATAGCGTTATGTGGCTGTGAACGATCTTAACTCTCACTCCTCGACGTTTCCGCCGTCAAGGTTGGGGTGTGACAGTGATTCACGAATTAGCTCCAACATGCTTCGAATCCCGTTTTGTTCCTTTGACAATTTACAAAATATCTACAATGATGGTTGTGGTAGGTTCCTTGGCGGTGGTAGGTTCCTTTGGCGGTGGTGGTCCATGATTAGTTGTCGTCGCCGGTGATAGTAAAAATGAATGAACAGAATTTGAAGACTGCGAACTAGAGTCAAAGAAAAGGGACGGAGGTTGTAGACATTTGGACCAAACTGCGAGACCTAGGTTATTGAGAAGAAAAGAGAATACCACCCATCTGACTCGTACATTATTTCACTCAATCCATTCTGACGTGTAGGCATTTTCCTTCAGCCCACCGAACCAATTTTTGACCCACTGTTGAGTTTGTCATAAGGCCCAAATTAACTTGACATGGCAAAATAATTATCCAAATGACCCAAAACTTAATACATGGGTCTCTTTTGCCAGGCCTACTCCGTGTGTATTTTTGTTATTGCTCCCTTTTTTTAGTAGGTGGATTCTGTGGTTTTAGAAGTTAATATGATGAATACAACAAACAAACATATATGCCCAGTAAATCCCACTCAAGAGCAGGGTCAGGGAGGGGTAGTTGGTGGCGAGTCTTCCTCTATCTTGGGAGATAGAGAGACCGCTTCCGAAGAGACCCCCGACTCAGTAAGGAAAACAATAACCGTAACAATTATAATATACGGCATACAACACACAGGTATAGATCACATAAAAGCTGAGAAATTGAGTACAAAAATAAGCGTCAAGAAACGCGCGAAAGGGCAGAATGAGGAAAACAGGGGTCCCGCAACTAAGTCTACGACTACCCTTCCTACCCATAAATCCCGCTAAAAGTCCTTAATTTTAATTCTACGGTCCACGCACTCCTATCCTCGATCATGTGCTCAAAGAGGTGCAAGTCTACCATATCTCGTCTAATTAACTCGTCCCAAGTCAACCTAGGTCTACCTTTACTCCTCCTACCCTCTACGTTGATGTTCTCTACTGCTCTAACGGGTGCTACCATCGGCCTCCGCTTTACGTGCCCAAACCATATTTATCTTCCCTCTCGGATTTTATCTGTGATACCAGCCACCTCTAGCCTCTGTTGAAACACGTCGTTTCTTATTCGATCCATCTTGTGTGGCCATACATCCACCTCAGCATTCGCATTTCCGCGACCTCGATTTGTCTGGTGTGATTTCTTTATGGCCCAACAGTTTGTTCCGTATAACATAGCTGGACGTACTGCCACTCTGTATAGTTTTTCCTTTAGTTTTGCTGGGAACCTCTTATCACACAGGATCCCTGATGCTGCTCTCCATTTGCACCATCCTGACTGCACACGGTGAGCTACATCGCTGGTATCTCTCCGTCCTCCTACGTACGAGCCCAGGTATTGAACCTAGATGTCTGTGGTAATGTCATACCCTTGATACTTATTTGGGTGTCCTCTTCATCCCCCCACTAAAGTTACAATGCATGTATTCCGTCTTAGAGCGATTTATCCTTAAGCATCTGCTCTCTAGTGCGGCCTCCACTGTTCTAGCTCTCGTTAAGTACCGTTTTAGATTCTGATATTAAGACAATATCATCCGCAAACAGCAAGCACCAAGGGATTGGCTCTTGTATAGACTTAGTCATCTCATCCAACACTATTGTGAAGAGAAATGGGCTCAATGCCGATCCTTGGTGTAGTCCCACTTCCACCGGGAAAAAGTCTGTCTCCGACTAGTGCTCGCACACACGTTTTTGCCCCTTCATACATATCCATTATTATTTTAATATACTTCTGGTACTCTTCTAAGTCGTAGATTTTCCCAAATGAGTTGACGCAACACCCTATCATATGCTTTTTCTAGGTCAATGAAAACCATATGTAGGTCCTTTTCTTCTCTCTATATTTCTCCATTATCCTTCTTATAACATGTATGGCTTCTGTTATAGAGCATCCTGGCATAAATCCAAATTGGCTTACCGCTATCTAGGTTTCTCGTTTAATTCTCGTGTCAATAACTCTTTCCCATAGTTTCATCGTGTGACTCAATAGCTTAATTTCCCTATAATTTGCGCAACATTGTACATCTCCTTTTTTCTTATATATGGGGACTATGACACTGCTTCTCCATTGCTCTGGAATCCTCCCGGTTTTGACGATAGTGTTGAATAAGTCTATTAGCCATTCAAGACCTCGTCTCCCAGGCACTTCCACACTTCAATCGGTATGTTTTCGCCCCACTGCCTTAGCCCTTCCCATTTTCTCAACGCTCTCGTAACTTCGTCAACAGTGATGCTTCTACAATAACACTTGTTTTGTTGGTTTGGTTGGGTTGTTTTATCGATGGCAGATTGTTGGTTAGGTTCGTTATGTTGAAAAGTTATCGAAGTAAGTTTTCCATCTCGCCTTGATGTCCTTCTCCTTCACCAAGACCTTTCATCCGCAGCCTTTATAAACTTTACCATTCTTAGGTCCTGTCTTCCACTTTCTCTTGCCTGGAAATCTTAAACATGTTATATTCTCTTCTTCATCTCTAATCGCTTATACATTTTTCGTACTCTGTGTTCTTTGCCTCTGACACAAACTTTTTCGCCTCTCGCTTAGCCTCCTTATATTTATGTTTTAGCTCTGCTCGTTCTTCGTCATTATTACATTGTAAAAGGTCTCTAAAACTTTGTTGTTTAATTTTTACCTTCTCCTGTACATTTTCTTTCCACCACCAGGATTCCTTGTAACCTACTGTTCTATTTGTTGCAAGTCCAAGAGTTCTTTAGCTGCTTGCATAACTGTAGCTGCCATATCTTTCCACATTTGATTTGCATCTTTCTGTGGCCCAA
Organism: Flaveria trinervia; assembly: GCA_025506515.1. Lineage (NCBI taxonomy): Eukaryota > Viridiplantae > Streptophyta > Magnoliopsida > Asterales > Asteraceae > Flaveria > Flaveria trinervia. The sequence goes on along the minus strand of CM046458.1, from coordinate 47,815,739 downwards.
TTGGATCATTGGTATGACCTTATCTCTAAAGTTAAATATGATGAATGCAAATCATCTAGTAGCATACTTGATGTTAACGGGGTTGATACGTTTCAGTCTTGCCCTACACAAAATCTATTCATGTATTTGGTCTTTGCTCGTATATCAATTAAAATGAATTTTAAAAAAACTTAGTTGTGACCCGCTAGTTGAAAAGTTGTAACAAGCTTTACGACTTTGAACGTGTCAGCGCACCTGGTTGTTCGGTTCCACTAATATTTACAGTACTACTGCTCACCACTGCACATAAAGACCACCAGCAAACAACATGGATTGATACAAGTAACGACATAAAAGAATGATATTTGTTTATATTGTATAATGACATTGTTATTTTATACAATTACACTTACACCCAATAGTAACTATTTATATTGTACTATATCCTCTGTACTATGTACCTGGGATTAACAGAAAGCATGAAATATCAACTGCAAAACAGATCTTTCCTGACTACTCAAGTAACTAGTTTACTTCTTATCGGCAGTCGTAGAGCTATGGATATTTCCATCTTTCTTATCCTTCTCTGATGAAGTTGATCCTTTCGTGTTCACGCTGTTCCTCGGTTCCTTTACTTGAACTGAAGCAGTACCTATTCCATCTTCGATAGGAAGAGTTCTCTTTGAACCATCCAAAGCAACACCAAGAACAATATTTTCTTCCATTGCAGCTCGTGATGCCTTTTGTTCTGTCACACCATCACTTTCAACCGCTTTGTTGTGCAATTTTATATCATCCATATCCACATCTTCATCTCTTCTGCTGGTCTCGAGATTTGGCGGCATTTTATCTTTAGGATCAGATGTTACTTTATTATCAGTGGTTTTGTCATCAGGAGTTAACCTATCTTTGGTTTTGGAGTCGGACGGAGCACCTCCACTCTTCCCTTCTGATTTGTTGTTTGACTTTATTGAAGACTTGTTGTTTTGACCTTTTGACTTTTCTTCTCCGTTGACTTTGTAATTGGGTTCGATTAATAACAGGGGGCGATTTGAAGGCGCTCTGCCACGAGTGAAGACTGAATCTGCAAAAGGGTGGCTGTCCAAATCGGAGTCGTTATAGAACTTCTGAACTGTGCGGATTGGTGTTGCGAGTCGAGCTCGGTGATGACTAATCACTCTCAGAAGATCCAACAAGATAGCTTCCTGCTTTCATACAAAAAAAGTAAAAAGTATATTAAAAAAAACACATTACAAAACACGTAAAAAGAAAGAGAAAATATCTGAGCTCAAGTTACAAAAATTATCTAACCTTTACACAAAGTACTCTTCAAAATGAGAAGTTTTTACAAAGCAAGACACCAGAACCTGCATAACAGAAGTTACAATAGCTGAAAACTAATAAGTTACATGGCATCTAAAGAGACGATTATCACTTTAAGCTGTAAAACCACTATTCAAATTTGCCCCTCAAAACTTGCATAATATCATGTATATCAGCAAAAACATCGATATCATTATACCCATGCAGAACACTTAAAGTTTCATATCTACCCATTTCATTAAATACAAATTATTCCTTCTTTTATCCTTGCTCTTCAAACTTTCATAACCTATCAAACACATAAACGCCGATGATATGGGGAGGACAACCCACGACTCTTTCTATTACTCAAATCAGAATGATAAGATACAAGAATTAGAAACCAATCTACTCCTATTTAACCTAATTTTGACCGACTCATAATCTTGGCAAACAAGGAAAACATCGACTACATAAATAGACTCAAAATCATTGAACAAAAATAAAAAAACAAACTTTTAATAAATTGACAAAACAGACCCTCGAACTTTCATAACTAATCACTCAAGATTAAAGTTATCAATCACCCCCTTAATCTTGAGTTGTGCTTTTTCTTCTTAGCTTTGTTCCTCCTCTTCAATTGTTTGTAACATACTTGCTTAACTGTTTCACGATCATTAGCATTTGAATCATCCACGTCTTGCTTTGGAGTTTTACTTGTCTCCATTTTCTTTTCTTGAACTCTCTCTTCTTGGAGTAAACTTCCAAGCAAATCTACTTGTCTTTTCACACTCTCATCTGGTCTACTAAACGATGTTGTAGAAAAAGTTCCAAATTGGATTGCAGCTGCTGACTTTATTTTAGATTCTTTATTTTCCTTCTTAGAATATTCTATAGCGGTTACCTGAAGTTTGATTTTGTAAAGTCTATTTTGGCACCTTTGTATCTTCATTAGCAAATCTCCTGTTCTTTCATGTATCTTCAAGAATCCATCTTCAATTGCGATTTTGCAACCAGCCTCATCAAATTGACCCAAACTAAGAATGTTCTTAGATAGATCTGGAATATAATACACATTAGAAAACTCCTTTTGATCACCATTCTTGCACTGCACACGAACCGTTCCTTTGCCTTTGACTTCAACACGTGAACCATCACCAAATTTCACTTCACCAACAATTTTCTCATCCAATTTACTAAAGTAGTCTTGTCGTCCTGTCATATGATTGCTTGCTCCATTATCCAAATACGCATTCCTTCTTCTCTTTCATTCTTTTCATATTCACCAAGATGTACTTTTTCTTCATTCAACCTTAGTTGGTTAATGAGCAAGTTGCCATAAGCAAGGTAGGTCCATCGTCATCATCTTTCTCTCTTATCAAGTTTGCTTCTTCTCTCCCTTTACTAGGTGCTTTACACTCGCTCGAGTAATGCCCAACCTTATCACAATTGTAGCACCTCAGGTCTTTCTTTTGTCTTGCCATTCTTCAAGGTTCTTCATCATTTGATCCTCACTCTGTTCATCTTGATCAACCTCTCGTTCATAGTTCATCTTCGATTCCTCTTCCTCTTACGTTGAATCTTCCATGTCCTCTACCACGTCCTCGGTAGCTTTCAACTTTCTTTGAGCTTTCTGTTTGAGTGAACAAGAGTTTATCTTGGGATGAGCTTTCAGTTATGGTCTTAAGCTTATTTCTTCCTCATATGCCTTTAATCGCCCAACCACATCTTCGAATGTCATTTTCTCGATTTCTGCAAATTGCTCAATCGAGGAAAAAATAGGTAGATACTTATCAGGCATTGAGTTTAAGAATTTTCTTACCATAACCTCTTCTTCAAGTGTTGTTCCCAAGCTCTTGTATTTTGATTGTACTCCACCTAGTTTTGCAGCAAAATCATCTATATTTTCTGTTTCTCCCATCTTTAATGCTTCCAACTCGCTTCTTAACATTTGAAGTCGAGCTTTCTAGACTCGTTCTGCTCCCAAGTACCTAACTCTTAATGCGTCCCATACGTCCTTCGGTTCTGAATACTTTGCCATCTGAAGCATAACATCTTCGGGCAAAGTTTGGAAGATGGCTCCCAAGGCCATGAATTTCTTTCTTTCTTCCATCCCTTTTCCTTTTTCTGGATCAATTGTTTCTTGCAATCCGTTTACCCCCAATATAATCTTCATCATGATTGACCAAGCTGTGTAGTTGGTCGAAGTCAACTTTGGGGCTTGTAACGAAAGGCTATTTGTCGGTTCCTTGCCGGTCAGTGCCTAAACTACTTGCCCTGCGTTTCCTGCATTACCACCATCTGCCATGTCTTGCTTTCGGTTTCTTCTTCTTCTCTGATCGAATGCCTTCTTGCAGTCAAACTCTCAGCAGCAAGTTCTGATTTCACCAATTGTTCTTGAGCGGCTGCAATTCCTCCTGGACAGGTCCTTCAACTGATCGGTGCTCTGATACCAATTGTGGGAATTGGCCTTTCAATCAAACACATAAACACCGATAATCTGGGGAGGACAACCCACAACTCTTTCTATTACTCAAATCAAAATGATCAGATACAAGAATTAGAAACCAATCTACTCCTATTTAACCTAATTTTGACCGACTCATAATCTTGGCAAACAAGGAAAACATCGACTACATAAATAGACTCAAAATCATTGAACAAAAATAAAAAAACAAACTTTTAATAAATTGATAAAACAGACCCTCAAACTTTCATAATTAATCACTCAAGATTAAAGTTATCACTTTTTATCCTTGCTCTTCAAACTTTCATAACCTAATTCCTTAGGGAATAGTATTTATGTCATGAATTTGAAAGTGGGTATATTTGATATTATGATACTTTGTAGGGAATAGAAATAACACCAACCAGAAGGGACTGATTTTCAGGGTCAACGTTTTCAAGGAAGACCCTCCTATGCAATCTCTGTTGTTCTACTTGAGGATTTTTTGCTAATACTTTCCGCATATCAGCTACAATAATCTGTACAAGTAATAAGCCATAGAGTTAGGGGGGGGGGGGGGGGGGAGAAATGGCATACCAAATGATGAATCATGTGTGAGGGTATCAATCACGTCGGGTTGAATCATTGAACCCGAACACAATCCATGAATTTATTTATGTCAAAGATATCAACCCTAACCTAGACACGCTGAAAATCGTTTAACCCATTTAAGTCAACTAGTCAAACAGGTTGACGTGTTGGCAAGTTCTTATCAAGTTGTAATCAAGCTGTAAACCTGCAATAGGGTTTAAAGGGTTGTAAAAAATGTGTTAAACAGATCGTAAATAGGTTGGCGGATCAACCTACTTAATTAAATGGGTTGACAAGTTGTTTAACTAGATGGGTTAAACACGTCAATCCGAACATGACTCAATTAATATAAGCTCAACCCAAACACGGCCCGTTAAACGGGTTATATATGACAACTCAAAACCTGATTATTTTTGTGTCGTGTCTCAAGTCTTGTTAGGAATTGTCACCCCTACATGTACTTACATTAATCTTATTGACATCTAAATGGCTGATAGCGACATGAGTTTTGATACGCCAATGAGTCTTCTGGGTCATGTTTCTCACTACATTCATAGTGAACTTGTGGTTTGGAATATGAATGGCTTCACGATCTTCACCTCTTATAACCGTAGGTGACCACCAGCCAACATGCTAGACATAAAAACAAGGGGACCCGTATCAAGGAAATGTTTGGGAACAAATCATGTTGATCAATATAGAATATATGCAAGTTTTATCTTGTAAAATTTCGTTGAATGCATAATGCTTGCTTGAAATGCCCCACGAAAGAACAAACCTCTACAGTTCCAGAAACCTCATAGCCTCCTATCTTTGCTTTGATCCACTCATTGACAACAAATGGACGAGTTGCATGAATAATAGCACTTGAGAGAAAGTTTGTAAATATCTACATTCAGAGAAAATTTGATGAATAAATCTTCGTAAATAATAGAACAGGAAACAGGATGTAATGTAATACTTCATGATATACACATATTGTATAAGTGTATAAATATGCATGTGTTGTGATATTCACCTCACGGCCAGCAAGTGTCAACAAGACTGTCCCAAAACCACCGGCTGTTACCCACTTCTGGGTAGAAAAACCTAGCAACTCCATGAAAAGTGATACAGCAGCAACCCATACTGCAGTGTATAGAGCTTTGCCAGCAAATTGGAATCCCATCTGCCAAAGCCAAACCATATACTAAAATATTAATAAACAAAAACCTATTGATCTCACAAAAATCATTGTTTGGAAAGTACTTTCTTGTATTGCTACCATCATTGGTTTCCATGAAAAAGCTCTGTGTTTGTTGAAGTGCACTGCATTTTCGATTTAAACAAACAATTAGTTATAACAACAATAACAAATCAAGATAATCAACTGCTATTAGAAAAAGAAAGAAATAGGAAATTCACCTGGATAAACAGTAAGCAAGTGCAAGCACGGTCGATAATGATTTCACAAAAGTTAAAAGCCGATTTTAACAATCTGACTGGCTTCTGATGGCAGGACACTGGATCCAAAGCTCTGCACAATGTAAAGATGGCATCAGTGCAACATTTGAAAGTATTGACTTCCATATCTTCCCTGAAAATTACTAAGAGAACCCACCTGCAGATAAGAATTGTTCCGGTCCATAGCAGCAAAGGCTGAAGGTAAGAAGTCATAACATAATGCGTATTACTCTTTCCCCACTCCCATCACTCTTCTGAAAAAAAAGTCAAATTAAACTTTAAGCAGAATGACAAAAAAACTTAACAAAGAAACTAAAAAACTTTAGACGGGGATGGAAAAAGGCACACACATGAAGAAAAATGTTTCTGGTCTGACGCATTAGTGGCCCAAGACCCCACGCCGCAAACACAACAAGACCCACTGCTGGAAGTAGCTTCAGTATTATAGATCTACCTTTAAACCCACTGCAGTAAGTTTTAAAACAATTATCAAGCCAGTAAGCTTTTGTTTTAATATATCTTCCGTCAGACTTATTGAAAATGTTTTTTAAACAAGAATGACTACTAATTACCTTGATAAGGCTAAAGCAACATTTTTCACAACAGAGGTCCCAAAAGCTTGAACTGGATTGAGTGAGCAATTGCACTTAAGTAGATTACAGCGATTAGGAGCACTGTCCAATGGCTGATGCAATTGCACTGAAAGATTGATACTCAGGAATCTGTCGCTACAAGAAATTCACATATATAACTTAGAGACCAAAATAACAAAAACATTAACAATCGATGACTGCTACAAAGATGTAAGCCGGAGAGAAGCATACAGAAGCAGCTGATGAGAGACTGGCTGGTAAAATATGTAACTTGTTGCTTTCAATCAAGCCCTGTCGAGTACAAATGACATTCTGTGAAAGATATTAGTGCAAGCAAACATAAAATATTTTACTACAGACAAGGGGCAACATATCTATACCTTGAGCTGCTTGTTGCACCGCTGGTTCGTATAAATTCTCCATTTGTGAGAAAATTCAAAGAACCATCATAGCCATCATCGGATGAAAATGCAATTACAACTTCGCATAAGATACACAACCCACACATTACTTCAGCTTCCACCTAGAAGTCCCCGAACAGATGGGTGATGACAAGATTTTTGTTTGACAGCCTTCCTCTGCCACTGGCAGACCAAAAGATTATACAAATCAGCTAAAAGTTTCTTTTTTTCTTTTTTCTTTTTTGGTTTCCTTTTTCATTTAATCAACAATTTTTTTTCATTTGCGGGCGCAATCACCAATACCACTAGGCTACTAAGCCTGGGTTTTTTTGTGGAAACATAAAACTCATGAATACCCTATTAAAACATGGGACAAGGTAGGATTGGAAAGGAACCGAACAAACACAAACAAGGTCTTGTTTGTGTTCGTTCATTAAGAAAATAACTTGTTCATGAACTGTTCAGAACGCTTATCGAACAGATTTCTTGTTCGTATTCATTCATTAAGAAAATAAATTTGTTCATGAATTGTTCACAAACAGAAACGAACGCAAGCAAAGGCAAGAGAACGCACACAAATATTCATGAAAATAATAAACACAAACGAAATTTCCTAAAAAAACAACCAAACATCATATATTTATTTATAATTAGAATCACAAACATAAAACATTATGTAATATCCACCAAAGATAAATAAGTACCTAACATTATTATCTCAAACATAACTTTTAAATGAACGAACGCAAACAAACATTAACAAACACGTTATGGAAAGTTCACGAACATAAATGAATAAATGCAACCTTTGTTCATGTTTGTTTGTTAACTATACAAACAAAATTTTCTTGCTCGTGTCCATTCAATTATTAATAATACGAACATAAACGAACTTCCGTCGAAAGGTTCATGAATTGTTCGCTGAATGTTCGGTTTGTTTACAGTCCTAGGACGAGGTAAACATAGCTTGCTTTAGCAAGTGGTAGTAATCAGCTAAGTTCATCTTGCAACTCATGCAAAAACTGAAAGTGAGCAGCTCACCAATAATTCTAAATGATAGATTATTACAGGCTGTATGTCTATCTAAAGAAAAAGGCATAGTTTTGGGATCCAACAAGAGTAAAATCACCATCATACAGACATGAGTGGTTCTAAACCTAGAACAATTATTTTATAAATTTTCAGGATTACTTTCTTCTAGAGAACGATCACAAAAGTTGATGATGATTGCTAGTAAGTAATTGCTAATAGCATCCACATAAACTTGCGGAATTAGGTGAACAACAAGCAAATTGAGAAACTACAGATAGAGAATTATAGAAATTGGAAGAATTGTAATATGCAATGTCAAGAACAAAATGATAACCTGTTTGGCAAGAAATGGGAGAAAAATTGGCGTTTTTCGAAGATAAAGCGTTCGTCTTTGTTGTTAAGTTCCAACCGAAGTTTATTCGATGGTATCAAAGATTGGGTTCCATGTTACACACTTACACGTGACACAGCTTCTTGTAATATATTAATTTATCTTTCAATAAAAGGGACAATCAAGTGATATTGAGAAATGATGGTTGTTAACTTTTATGTATAGCAATAACTAGTTAGTATTCGTCTAATACATGGATTAAATAAATAAAATATTAAATAATTATTAATAAAAATTTATATATTATAAAATCATGTTAGAAGATAAAATATAATTATAAGTACATATAAATAGTTACTTTAAGTAAATAATAATAATTTATTTTTCTCAAACTTTTATTTTATAAAAAAATTGTGAATTTTTGTTTTTAAATAGTGTGTTTCTAATAAAAAAAGGTTTTTATTAATTAAAATTATATATTATTTATTTGAAAATGGTATGAGTAATATTATTAGTATTTAAAATTATTGTTAATATAAAAGAAATGAGAAAGTAAATATAATAGATCTACAATAGTTCAATGCTTATTTTAGTTTTTTAAAGATAGGTAGATAGGCTAAATAGTCATTAAGTAACTTGATTAAATTTTAATATAAATTATATATATAAAATAACATGTATAGTTACAGTATAATATTTTAATGTAAAATATAATTAAAATTATATATAGGTAATAGTTCAAGAAATAAAATAGTTATACCATATTTTAACTCTCGCTTTTTTAAATAATTTTATTTTTAAACTTCGTTTAAGTATTTTTTATTAAAAATATTTTTTATAAAATCTTGTTTTTAAAAAATATGATTTGTAATTATTCTGACAGTTTTAAAAATTTTCATTTGTTTATAATATTTAAAAAAAACTATTTTTTAAAATATTTGTTTAAAAAATGTTTATGTTTTAGAAAATTTCATATTATATAAAACTTCATATTTTTGTTATTTAGATTTTAGTTAAAAGTTGTATTTTTAATTTCCTTCACAAAATCTATTTTAAAAAGGCTAGTTTGATTTAAAAAAAGAATATATAAGGAGAAGAAACATAACACTTAATAAAATTTATTTTTAATAAAAGAGAGAAATTTATTTGAGTATTTAAATTACTATAACACCCTTTTGGAGGGAAAATTAATGTGTGAATGTCTAAAAAAATAACAAGTGACAAAAACATAGGTTAAGAGAATGAAAAATGATAAAAAAAACCTTGTTTTATTAGAGATTATAGATTATTAATTATAATAACAAACTATAATTATGCAATATAGTAAACTATTTATACTTGTTATACCACTGATATATAATTTTTCTTTTATTTTCAATATTTTTCATTTAAAATTTTTATTTTTATAAACTTTCTTAACTCTTTTTGCATTTTTTACTTTATACAAATTACACCCTTAAATAGATTGTTTTAGTATCTTTACTTTTAGTACATTCTTGCTATATTATTATTAAATTTTTTATAGTTCATGTATCACTAGTTTTACCACTATAATTTTAACATTATATTCAAGCTGTTAATATTTGTTAATATCTATGTGTTGGTTGTCTGTCTACAATGTAAATATGTTATCCCGAACTAGAATTAAACGTATCATAGTGTTTAGCTTTGTTAATATAATACATGTCACTTGTATAGTTTTAAAGTTAGCTTATTAGCCACTTATTATCTACTAATATTTACTTTTTGTAAACAGCAATATTAATCATTAGATACTTTGAAGAATTTTTTGTGTATGTATTTTTACTCAAAGTGTTTGTGTTTGTTAGTAGACAGTTGACTTAGATTTCACATTTATTTTCTGTCGATCACTAGAAAAATCTTATTAATCCATAACCCGATCAAACAACAAGAACTAGATACGAGTGCAATCAAGTAGAGGTAAATACCTTTTATTATTTGACTTAGAAAAATTTGTGTAATCATGAGGGCATTATTATCATTATCATTCTTAATGTAGTCATGCCTATAAATAGGTTGAGTATATTTGTAATAATAACATAAACTTAGAGAAAACAGTCTTATCTTATTCATTCTATTACAAGCAATTTTATTTGAAATGAGGTCATCTAACATTATCGAAGTGGTTATCCAGCTCCGGTAGTAACCCGATGATGACAGGGAGCATGATGCTGGAAAGTTATGATCATGCATGTCACCCCGCCCCGACCGACGAAATCATCGAAGCGGTCGAATGTGAAATGATTGTTCATACACATGGAACTAAATAAGTTGGAATAATATAAATACCATTTTTCATTGAACAATACTAGACAATTAAGTCATTACAATACCACAAAGATATAAACCACATAAGATGTTTAATTAAACTAAGTCCAAGTCCTATATGAGCAAAAAAAGTTCCTCAAGTAGCAATCCAGAACATGTTAAAAATAAAGGGTCAACTTTGAAAGTTGTGAGTTTCTATGGATTAAGCATACATACATACATACATACATACATACATACATACATCATACATACATACATACATACATACATACATACATACATACATACATACATACATACATACATACATACCATACATACATACATCCATACAATACATAATACATACATACATACATACATACATACATACATACATACATACATACATACATACATACAACATACATACATACATACATACATACATACATAC
>CM046458.1:47622393-47794893 GCA_025506515.1 Flaveria trinervia | reverse complement strand
CTATCCGAAATCCGATCCGATCCGAATAAGAATTTTTCTATCCAATCCGAATCTATCCGAATTCAATTTAGATTGAATTCAGATATATCCGAATAAACTAAATAACAATTTTTTTCTATTTTTTTGTTTTTTGTGTTTTTTGCTAATTTTTTATTTTTAATATTTTATAAATTGGAAATCATAATAAAAGATATAAAACTAAAGAATTTGACTTGTACACAAATTCAAAATTAAAATATAATAGGTAATTGTATGGAACTCGAAGACTAGAATCTCTAATTTAGTATGACGGTCGATTATTGCATAATTATTTAAGATTATAACTAATGTGTAATTATTCTTGTCTATTGAGTTGAAAACATAATAGATAGTTGAGTAATGAGTATTGGGGTAGAAATATAATTGAAGTCTTTTTTGGATTATTTGGATATCCAAATCATCCGAATGGAAAAATTGTGATATCTGAAATCCGATCCGAAATCCAAATAAGGAATTCGGATTCGGATGAGATCCGATCCCAATATCCGAATAAGGATTTGGATCGATTTATTTGGATTCGGATACGGATTCGGATTTCAGATAGTTTCGGATATCGGATTTTTTGACACCCCTAACACCTAATATGTATTGATAAGTAAACTATATATGAAAATCGTAATGCAAACTATATGCTAGGTAAGGTTGCTCTGTATAAAATATAAAGTTTAGTTTAGTTTTGCTCTTTAAAGTTTTTTTTACAAATAACTAGTTTTCTCATATTAAAATATCAATTTACCTCTAAAAGTTTTATATTTTATTTTGACTTCACTTCAAAAGATTAGATATTTTGAATCAAGTTAAAATAACTAATAAAACTTTTAAACTGAAATTAAAACAACTTATGAAACTTTTGGTGTTAAGTTGATTTTTTTAATCTTTTTCATGAAAATATAGTTATTTTAAGAAACCTCGAGGAGCAAAACTGAATTTAACTAAAAATATAAGAAAAATTAGTAGTGTTACAAGAACAACACATGTTATTATTAAGTCGGTTGCTCTACTTGTTCACTAGTTCGACCATTTGGACCGGTCCAAAATACCTGGTCATGTCGTAATCAGTATCAATAACAATAATTTAAGAATGTATATATGTAATGAAACATAAACAAGTTTAATTTTCAAGTATTCATCATCTTAAAATACAAGATTAAAAGAAAATATTCATTAAAAACAACCATGTACAAAACAGAGAGAAGAGAATAATCTGAAGGTACCTAAAAGACCTTGAACAGATAAATCTTTGGTTATGTTACTTCAACAAATCGTATTCCAATGATAATGATGTACTGAAAAAAAAACAGAAAACAGCTTCATCTATCCATTAATAGTTCTTAATGGGGATCGTTCATCAACACTATTTTCTACCATGTTCCTTTTGGGAGAAGACTGATAAACAACATTCTTGTTTTCTTTCACAGGATCAAACCGGCATCTCAACTCCAAACACCGGTTTCCGTCATCGCGATTCTCATCAAAACCCGACATTATGCTCCTCAAAGCCCCCATCACTTGCCCGTCTTCTCTCGATAACTTATTTATCCATTCGGACGCGCTGTCAATGATACTCATCAACTTTTCATTTTCTGATGACAGTTTCTTGACACTTGACAAACATTTCTTCACAAACTGGACTCGGGTTTCTAAATCTTTTTCCAGTTCTATGATCATCATACCCTTTTCTTGGACTTCAATCTCCTTGAGAACCAGAGTTGTTCTCATCTTCTCCCAAGCTTCATGGAACAGATTCATCTCTGCTTGCATTTTTGCTAGTTGTGAAGAGAAAGAAGCGGTTGAATCATCGAATTCTTTCTCTAAAGAACTCATGATCTGTTGCAGGTTATTAATTCTTTGATCTTTCTCTTCTACAAGCTGACTCAGGCTTTGCTTTTCATGCTCATGAATTCGATCAGATTCTAACTGTGCAATAATTGCAGCTTCGAGTTCTTTTGCCACCCATTCTTTCTCCCACTCTTCCATCTCTTTCTTCCTCCAAAATGTGTTGTATTGCTTCAATTCTTTAATATCTTGTTCAAGATTGTGGATTCGTTTTTCTTTTTGTTTTAAATCTTCTTTGAGGTTGACTTCAATAGCCACTTGAGCCAAAAGAGAAGCTTCTACCTCCCTTCTCGTACGATGGTTAGCTTCCAAATCGACTTCTAGCTTTGCAGCAACCGATTTCCATATGTGTAGCTCAAATTCGACTTCATTTACTTCAGAATATATCTGATCCAGTTCTTCATTTGCCGTATCTAACAACTCATATACATTCATTAGCTCACGCTTTGTTTGCACCAGTTGATTATGCAACAAAAGCTTCTCATCATCAATCTTTGATCTGGCTTCCAACAGTGTGGATTTCAATGCCACCGTCATGAGTGCAGATTCCTCTTTCTCCATTGTCAACTGTAACACCAGAGAACTGTAGTCATCCAATTGGGTTGTAATCTCCTTCATTTCAGTAACATTCATCAGCTCACTCTTTGTTTGCATCAGTTCAACTTCATAACTCTCTATCTGCTTATGCAACAAAAGCTTCTCCTCATCGAACTTTAATCTGGCCTCCAAAAGTGTGGATTTCAATGCCACCATCATGAGTGCAAGTTCCTCTTTCTCCATTGTTAACTGTAACACCAGAGATTTATAATCATCCACCTCAGCTGTAATCTCCTTCAAACGAGTCTCTTTAATTTCTAACTCGAGTCTGCAACAATTTAATTCTGCAACACTTTTTTCAAATCGAGAGGTCCAGTCTGCTTCTCTTGCAATATTAATCTCCTCCAAAGTTTTAATCTTGTTTTGAAGCTTTACAATAGAAGAAGAGTTACTTGCTTCTCGAATCTGGGATTCTTTAAGTTCCTTGAGAGAGAGAAGCAGTTCTTTATTTTCTTCCTTCATTTCTTGAATCTTATGTTCCATCTCCTTACGAACACACTCTTTCTCAATCATCAAGCTTTCAAGTTTGGACTTTGTGTCTACAAAGCATGAATTGGATTCTGAAAACTCAATCTCTAGGCACTTTCTTCGGTTTTCTTCATGAGCCAGAGCTTGTTTACACAACTCTAATCGGTTTTTAAGATCTTCTGAAAGAGTAATCTGAGAATCTAACTTTGTTTCCAGTGCGGATATATCATCAAAAAATGTAGATTTCTCCATATCCCACTCTTTTTCCTTTGTGTGAAGATTATTTTTAAGCTTTTCATGGGCTTCTTTCAAGTGCTTGAATTGTTCATTCTTCCATTTAATCTGTTCTTCAAGCTTCACTTTTTCTTCTTCCAACTTTTCAAACATATCACCTCGTTCTCTCATTTGTTTGGAAGCTTTAGCCATTTTGCTTTCACTGGCGCACTTCTTCTGTGAAACTGATAAAATCCCTTCTTTCAGAACCTCAATCTTGTCCATTAAAGCATGATTTTGGTCCTCGAGATCTAGAATCTTCGCATTTGCCTCCTCTAGTGAGGAAACAAGCTTTTCTTTCTCAGCTTCACATTCCCTAAGCTTTGAATTAAAATCAACACGAAGTTTATCATTGGCAGAAGTTAAACTTGCAATGATTTTCTCTTTTTCTCTAAATTTACACTCAAGTTCTTCAGTTGACTGCTTTGCAGTATAAGCTTCATCAGCCTTTGCATCTATCTCCTGTGCTTGTTTTTCGAGTTTCTGATTGAGTTCTTGGATTCTTTTCAGTTGATCATTATTTAATCTCTTTAAGTTGTCACAGAGATTCGCTTTCACAAGATTTTCTGATTTAAGCTTTTCGATTTCAGCTTTTGCATCATCTAGCTCTTCGTAAACTTTTTCAGTCATATTCACTCTTTTTAACAACCTGTGAGAACCCAGTATCATTAGCAACATGAACTATTCTGCATATTTTCCATGAACACTAAGCTTGCAGTCATTATAAACACTATAATATCCTCTTGTTCATCACAGATTCAAAGAACTAACCCAATTTTAGATATATAATTTTACTTCTAAGTTCAAATAAACCTCAGTCTACCTAAAGTTGACCAAATAAGAACTAAAATTTCAACAGTTATGTACCAAATTCTTGCATCAAGATCAAAAGAACCTTCCTCTTAATATCACAGATAAATTACTGATCTTCCACTAGTTTAAAGTCTAATTGTTACTTATCAGCATTTAAATCTTACAAGAATCCTTTTGTTGTTTAATTAAGACCTAAGAAACTGCAATATGACCTGTTTACGAGAAAGAATTATAAACCCTAAGTCAAAACCGAATTCCGAACGGGGGATTCGATTATTGTAATGTTCATGCAGAATCAGAGAGAAAACTCCACATATATCATGGGGGATTAACTACATCAATCAACAACAGAGAACAAAACAGGATTACACAAACAAATTTCCTTTTGTTCATAACAGAATTAAAGAATAACCCCAATTTGAGAGATATATTTAACCTACAACTTCAAATCAACCTCTACCTCACTAAAAAACCCCAAAAGAATTAACATTACAACAATTATCTTAAAGTCATATAGCTCCATCTCAGCTCCAAAAACTTTCATTATCTAACAAAAACCTACAATACGGCATCATGATACGATTACACAAAAAATTATAACCCTACGTTCGAAAACTAATTTCAAAAACAGGGGATTCGAATCTACTAATGTTGACGAACACACACATAGAAAATCAGACATCATGTAGAAACAGTGAATTAGCAGCACTAACAACAACATACATCATATATAAGGATCACAAGGCTTAGGTTTTCGAATACTTGATGGCGAAAACCGAAAGAAGGAGAAAGAGTAATGTACCTGATGATCGGAGTTTAAGAATATCCCATGAACAGATGATGAATCGAATGATCGCTGTTGGATTGATTGTTGAATGTGATCAGATTTGTTGAAGAATTTTGGGAGAGAAGATAGAGTTGAAGAAGAGTAAATGGGGTTTGCAGGTAGCCGTTGTAACTGAATCGCTATATATATATATATATTTATTTATTTTAAAATGGTCCCAACAAGTTACCGTTTTACTGAAAACGACGTCGCTAAGGGTGATTTCTCTTTTTCTACCTTTTGAAGGACAAAAAGGGTAGTAATTTAATCATTTGTAGTTTGCGTTGTACAAATGGGTGGTAATCTTATATTCACTCGCCCGTTGGGACCTTCAATATAGTTTTATTTTGTTCTAGTTTGGTATAAAATCAGTATTCTTCAAATTTATCGATTCTGATTCAAAATTTAATAAAAAAACTAGAAATTTTCACGATGTTACGATGAAAATGTATAATACAAAATAAGTAATGAATAGTTATTTATAATAGTATTAAATTAAATGAGAAGAAAAATCAGTCACTTGATACATTGGGAATCGAAGGGTAAAATAAAAAAAAGATCTGAAAATAATAGGTGGCATATAAGAGGAAAAATCAAGACTACAAGAACAATTTTCTTTTAAGATAGGGAAAAAAATGGCATGACCATCAAGCTGTAAAACCTTTTGCTTGTAGTCCTTCTGCCTATATTTAATTTAACGTGACCCTTAAATATTTAATAAATTGATGAATACAAAAAGTTATTAGATCCTAATAATATTAATTTTCGTTTATTGGCCACTATTGATTCCAAATTAGGAAATGTTTACAAACACTTTAAACTTTGATTATATTTTCCTCAAACGATCCAATATTAACTAAAAGTTAACACCATTAGTTTTTTTTAATGACTTGGAGTACTTATATGACCAAAACAATCCAAAAGTTAAAATCAACCATTAAATTCGTCAATATGGAACTCCTTCACTTAGAAACTCGTCAATTTTCACCTCATAATTTGAACCACTTGACTTGTTGGAGATAAATTTTAAGTAACGATGGAGGGTAAATACAAAAAATTAAATCTAATGGAGGTTGGGTGGTGGTGGATGAGTTGAAAAATGACTTAATGGTGGTCCCACTTCATCATAAAAACTAATAGGTTTAACTTTTAATTAGTAAAGAACTGTTGGAGGCAAATAAGCTTAAAGTTGAGAGTATTCTTAAATATTCCCGAGTAGGGATTAGTTCTGACCAATAAATAAAAGTTGAGATTATTAAAATCCAATAACCTATAAAAAAGAATTTGAGCTTTTCTCGTAACAGACTCTGATTCTAAGACTCAAAATGTTCATAATACGTTTAACCACCCATGTTTTTTGGAGAATTACATATATCCCCTATAAATTACATTAATTACATATATACTCAAATTAAATTTAATTACATATATATCCCCTTATAAACTTAGTTAATTACATATATACCCAAATTAAAAGTTTACCTACATATATGCCCTTCTAAAACATAGCTAATTACATATATACTCAAACTAAAAATGTAATTACATATATCCGTTTTATTAAACATAAATATTCCATATTTACCCATTTTATTACTTTTATTAAAAATAACATATATAATTAGTATTTTACTCTTTTTTTTATTAAACTATAAAATTTTGTTTTCCTTTTCTTACTTGTTTTTAAAGTTTTGATTATTTATTAATATTTCTAAACTAACGTTTTTTATGTTCTTTTTATTTTTTTTACCTTTTTATGCTAATTTTTTTCTGGTACCTGTAAGAGACACTTTCAGTCTCATTATACAACATAAAGTGTGTTCAAATCATATTGTATAACAAGACTTGAAGTATCTCGTACAAGAACGAGAAAAAAATTAGCATCAAAAGGTAAAAGCATAAATAACATAAAAAACGTTAGTATAATTTTATTAGTAAGTAGTCAAAAGTCGAAAAGTTAGTAAAAATATAATAGATAATTTTATATTTTAATAAAAATAAAAGTAAAATACTAATTACAAAAGTTATTGTAATAAAAGTAAAAAAATGGGTATATATGTAATATTTATGTTTAATAAAGCGGATATATGTAATTAAACTTTTAGTTTGAGTATATGTGTAGTTAGCTATAGTTTAGAAATGGATATATGTAATTAAACTTTTAATTTGGGTATATATGTAATTAACTAAGTTTTATAAGGGGATATATGTAATTAAATTTTAAGTTAGGTATATATGTAATTGATGAAGTTTATAGGGGGATATATATAATTAAAATTTTAAGTTGGTATATATGTAATTAATGAATGTTATAGGGGAAATTATTGGATCAAGAAGAAGGCTGGTGCAACCAAAACCAAATCACTTAGACAAATTTTGGTGCTGCTTACAAAGGCTTCCGAAGCCAATTGTGGAACTTCCGAAAGAAGTAGAGTTCTTCCGAAGACAAAGTAAAAGTTCCACTTCCGAAGGCAAAGCTCTACTTCCGAAGATAAAGTATTCACTTCTGAAGATGAAGTCTCAAAGGAAGAAATCAGAAGACTACTTCTGAAGTATGAAGAAAGAAGAAGTTCTCAAGCCTCAGAAGAAGCAACCTCTTTCGAAGTATAAGTGGCTTCGGAAGTACTTGTTCTTCCGAAGCCATTTAACCTTCGGAAGACACTGCTATGAACCAGTGGACATAAGTATGGCCTTTGACACTCCGCTACAGACCTTTGATACTACATAGCTTTTTCTCAAAGAGCCATGTAGTTGACCATACTTTATTCCACTGTTCACCTTTTTATGTTAGTACAAGTTACCAACTTTAGTTGGTGACAAAAGGTAAGTCAGGGACATGTCCTGACTACCATATCTCAGATGAAGTCTAATCTGAGATACCTTAAACTATAGCTTTGTAGTATTTGCTTTAGATAGAGGATTCCAGCTGGTATCAAAGTATATCCGGTTATAGGTAGTATCATATATAGTCTCTCATTGTAACTCATAAGAACATGCTTGTAAGAGTCTTGAAATATTTGAGTTGAGAAGCAATATATGTAAGTACCTTGAAAATTACTTCTTGTGTTCTGTTATCACTTATTATATTGTTATCAACTCTTAAAGATTCTGCTTTCATCGAGAGTGTTGTTTAAGTGAGTTTGAGAGAAAACCAAGTGTTTAGTAACACAAACCGATCCTACAATTGGTATCAGAGCTTTTTAGGCTCTTGATTGTGAGATCTAACCATCTAAATCAACTTGTTTTTCACTCCTCCTTAGACTCTCACAAAAATGGCTCTTAACAAATCCGAAGTAGAGATGGGAACGATGACCAAAGCTCCTATCATTACTACTGAAAACTTCAGGTCTTGGAGCAGAAGAATGGAAGGCTTCATTAGATACCAAGATAGCAAAATGTGGAACTCCATTGTCAACAGCCCGTATAAACCAAAGGTGGCATCACCTGGTGGGAACGGTCCCATGATAGAAAAGGCTGTTGAAGATTATTCTGATGAGGACCGAAAGAAAATAGACATCGACAACAATGCTATGACTATTCTGATGACTGCAATACCCAACTCCATCATGGTGGGGTTTGAGCATTATAAGTCAGCTAAAGAACTGTTTGATGCACTTGCTCAGATGTATTCAAGCTCCAACGACTCCAAGAAGGACTCATTGAAGTAGCAGTTTGAAAACTTCACTTATATTGCTAGAGAGACCCTCAGCCAGCAGTATTTCAGGTACATGGATCTTATTTCTTCACTTCAGTTTGTAAAGATTACTCCTGAACTCAGAGATCTCACAAGAAAGTTCATGAGTGCTCTTCCAAATGAGTGGACATTCTACCGTGTCTCTATCAAGAGGACATAGAACTTAAACACTCTTACCATGACTGAACTCTACGGCATCCTTGATGGATACCGGTTGGAGATGGAGAGTAAGAAGGGCCACCAAACAAGCAGACCTCTGAGTCTTCCTGCTAGCAACGCTTTAATGGTTGCTGAAGGCTCAGTATCCCCACAACCTTAGTAATACCTAACATACAACCAAAAGCCATCGTGCTCTTCTGGACCTTACATCACTTTCCCTAAGACTCCAAGGTCTCAACAGACTCAGCACAACTCCTTTCAGGACAGTTGTGCCTTTGTCTCAGGAAGTGGGCAATCTGGTAATTTTCAATATTGTTTTGATGATCTAGAGTGTTTTAGTCCAGACGGTGTAGAGTATATGGACATCATCCAACCGATGGCTCTTTTAACCTACAGAGCAAAGAAGTTCTTTAAGAGAACTGGAAGGCAATTCCCTCAAAATCCAACTGCCAGCAAGTTTGGGTTTGACAAGAACAAGGCCAAATGTTACAACTGTAACCAACTTGGTCACTTTGCTAGGGAATGCAAGGCTCCCAAATCAAACCCAGGAACCCCACAGGCCTCCACACATCCCCCTTCATTAAAGCCCACTTGAAAGTCAACTGAAACAACTGCTATGGCTTAAGAAGTTGACTGGAGCTTTATGGTTTTGAATGTGACTCCTGCTCAAGCTCTTATGGCCGGAATAGATGACAATCTGGTATATGAACATCTTTGTACTCTTGCATGTATAGCTAAGGTTAAATTATATCAGGACTACAATAGGGAAATTAAATCTGACATTGAATCTTTAAATGTTTTGAAATCTGATTTTAAAAGGGCAGAATCTGACTACCTTGAAGAGTTAGAGAAAACTGTTTCCTTATTAAAACATGAACACACTAATTACAAGACTCAAATAAAAGACTTAATATCCAAATTATCTGAGGCTCAATCACAACTTGTCACAGCTGAGGCTCAAGCCAGGAAGTATGCTATTTCTGAGCAAAACTTCCAAGTTGTTATTGCATCATCCTCCCACTTCAAAATCTGTTATCAGAACAAAGGAGGGTTGGGGACTAATGAAATTGCTCCACCATATTCTTATGAGTCCATAAGACAATCTAGATGTGGTACTGAAGAGCAAGAGGTCCCAACTGCTAACCCATATTCACATGAGTTGAAGAATGATGCAACAATAGTGGCCACCACAGGGAAGGAACAGGTAAATCTACCCACATCTCCCAGTGAAGATCAAACCCTTACCACCAAAGCCCGCAGAAGCAGAGCTAAAGCTGCCAGAAGAACTGCTAAGAAAGTGGTTGAGTCTAAGCTGATGATTGACCCAAAACAAAAGGGTGTTTTTATCTCAGCTGGATTCCAGGTGATAGGTACTCCTGATTCAGGAAAGGATTGTAATACCAGCACTCCTGTCCTACCAAAGGATCAGAAGTTGAAGGGAAAGGTTGCTGACCAAGAGAGAAAGACTAAGAAACAGCAACCTACAAGCTCCCAAAAGACTAACATTACATGTAATATGTGTGGTCTGCAAAACCACATGGCTAAAGATTGTTACTACAATCCTGCTAGCACACATTATGCAAATAATGTTAAAAAAGGAGTCAGGGAAGGTTTCTCATTGGACCTTATTAGATGGTCCAAGTGATGAGAAAGGAAAAGCTAGTTTCTGAAGCCATGTTGTCTTCGGAAGAAACTCCTTCTTCCGAAGGGAAAATGGCTTTGGAAGCAAAAGCAGTTAAAATTCTGAAGAAAAAGAAAATTCCCTTGAAACCATCCCAGAAGAAGACTGCTTCAGAAGAAAAGGTGGTGAAAGCTTCTTCCGAAAAGAAAGAAGCTTCGGAAGAATGCCATGCTGCAAAAGCTTCTACAAGTACATCTTCCACGATCAACCAAAGGATGGATTGGAAGATCAAGAAAGATACTGCAGCACAAACCTTTTCTTCAAAGACATCCATTGAACCCCCTTTCTTAAATTTTGGTTCAATTATGTCACTATCTTTGGAGGAACCCAAGACCAACAAGGCTTGGGTCTCCAATAAAAACTAATAATTTCATCTTATGTGCAGCGACATCCATATGACAAGAACAACAATGTCTGGATTGTTGACAGTGGATGCTCCAGGCACATGACAGGAAACAGATCTCTCTTTCAACAGTTTCAACACTATATTGGAGGTCCTGTCCAATTTGGAGGTGAGGCCAGAGGATATATTTCTGGCAGAGGGAGTATATCCAATGGTAAGTTAAAAGTTGACAAAGTTAACTTTGTCAAACAGCTTGAACAAAATTTGTCAAGTTTTTCTCAGTTCTGTGATCAAAAGCACCAGATGCTTTTCACAGAGCATGAGTGCATTATCCTCAAACCAGGGATGACAATTCCTCTAGAATTGGTGCTTCTTAGATCTCCCAGGAAATGGGATATGTACAAGCTGGATATGTACAAGCTGGATATGTACAAGCTGGATATGAACAATGCTTCCCCAATGGGTGAAGTATTATGCTTTCTTTCCAAAGCTAATAGTGACGAGTCAACACTTTGGCATAAACGTTTGTGTCATGTAAATTTTAAGACAATGAATAAATTGGTTAAAAATAACTTGGTACATGGTTTGCCTAAAAAAGAATTTTTCTGCAAAGACAACTGTGTTGCATGCCTGATAGGGAAGCAACACAGGACCTCTCATAAATCCAAATGTGTTAACTCCATCACTACTCCATTACACTTATTGCACATGGATCTTTTTGGTCCCACAAGTATAATGAGTATTGGAAGGAAATCATACTGCCTTGTGATAGTTGATGATTTTACAAGATTTACATAGGTATTCTTTTTAAGAACTAAAGATGAAACTGCTGAAACATTAAAATCTTTTATTCTTAAAATAGAAAATCAAATTGATCACAACGTTAAGATTGTAGAAGTGATCAAGGGACTGAGTTTAAGAACTTCGTTCTTGACTCATTTTGTAACTCAAAAGGGATTGCCAGACAATATAGTGCTCCCAGAACTCCTCAACAAAATGGTGTTGCTGAGAGGAGGAACACGACACTTATTGAGGCTGCTCGAACTATGTTAGCTGGTTTCAAACTACCTCTAACATTCTGGGCAGAGGCAGTCAACACTGCATGGTATATGCAGAACAAAGTTCTTATAGTTAAGCCACATGGAAAAACCCCTTATGAGCTAAGGAAGAAGAGGCCACCGTTCATTGGCTTTCTGAGGTCCTTTGGCAGCAGGTGTACCATACTTAACACAAAGGACAATTTAGCAAAATTTGCTGAAAAATCGGATGATGCTATCTTTGTTGGACACTCTTCTAGCTCCAAAGCTTATAGAGTATACAACATTAAGAATCAACAATTTGAGGAGTCATCCAATATAGTTGTTAATGAGCACACTCCTTGTGTTAGGGGGAATGGCCCTGATCATATCTTTAATTTAGAAGTGTTTCTAAACTATTCTAAACCTTCTTGTGAGAATGTTTCAGATGGAACATGTGCTCAAAATGATGTTGATGCTGATACTGATGCTAATCAACTATTTGAGCTACCTAGACCTCTTCCAAGTTCTCTAAGACATGACACAAATCAAGCTCCCACTATTCACAGATTAGAAAGTATAACCATATCCAGGAATAGTGAAGCTTTAACCAGTGAATCACATGTTGATCCTCAAAACTCATAAGGTGATTCAACACAACACCAAGTTGAGGGAGGTAGCATTTTGAAGGAACAAGTGACTGTTAATGCTACTCCACAACCCAAAATTGATGATGTTTCTCTTTCATTCAATCAGTCCTTATTGAAGGAACTTGAAACAACAGCCGGACAAAGTGTTCCAGTTCCTGAGCAAAATATGTCTAATCTGGACTTATCTTTGCAACTTGAAGTGATTCCTCGTTTACGGATTCACAACACTCATCTAGCTGAGAACATCATTGGGGATGTCTCTGAAGGAGTGAGAACAAGAGGGTAGACTCATCATGGGAACGTCTGCTTGTACTCATGCTTTTTATCCCAGATGGAACCCAAGAAGATGGAAGATACCTTGAAGGATAGTAGCTGGGTTGAATCGATGCAAAAGGAGCTGCTTTAATTCAAAAGACAGAAGGTTGGAACCTATGTCCACTACCATCTGGTCAAGTACCAATAGGCACTAAATGGGTTTTCAAGAACAAAAAAGATGACAGAGGCTTGATAATCAAGAATAAGGCAAGACTAGTGGTTCAAGGATACACTCAAGAGGAAGGAATTGATTATATTGATGTCTTTGCACCTGTTGCAAGACTTGAAGCAGTTAGGATCTTCCTTGCTTATGCTACTTCCAAGAACTTTACTGTCTACCAGCTTGATGTCAAGTGTGCCTTCTATATGGGGATATAGATAGGGAAGTGGATGTGTGCCAACCTCCAGGATTTGAAGACCCGCAAAATCCTCACTATGTGTGCAAATTGGATAAAGCTCTATATGGGCTGCACCAAGCACCAAGGCTGTGGTATGAGACTTTGTCTCAGTTTCTCCTCAAGAATGGCTACACCAGAGGAACCATTGACAAGACTTTATTCATAAGGAAGTCTGGTAAAGAAATTTTCTTGTTCAAGTCTATGTTGATGACATCATATTTGGCTCTTCAAATGACCAAATATATAAGGACTTTGAAAGCATTATGAAGAAGAATTTTGAGATAAGTTCCATGGGAAAATGGATTTTTTTCCTTGGAATTCAGGTGAAGCAACTGAAGGAAGGATTTTTCATTAATCAATCTAAGCATGTTAACGACATCTTAGAAAGATTTAAGATGAAAGATTGCAAACCAGCCAAGACACCCATGCCCAGAAACCATAATCTTTGTCCTAACCTGGAGGGGGAGGATACTAATCAACATCAGTATAGGGTAATTATTGGTTCTCTGATGTATCTCACAGCCAGTAGACCTGATATTATGTTTGCAACTTGCATCTGTGCAAGATATCAGGTTGCTCCAAAGATGTCCCACCTAGCTGCTGCCAAGAGAATCCTCAGATACCTCAAAGGAGCACCTAAACTAGGTCTCTGGTATCCTAGAAACAATGATTTTAATCTCTATGGATACTCTGACAGTGACTATGGTGGCTGTAACATTGACAAGAAATCAACATCAGGAGGATGTTAATTTCGTGGTGGAAGGATAATCTCATGGCAATGCAAGAAACAATCTTGTGTCTCTACATCAACTGCTAAAGCTGAATACACTGCTGCTTCTAGTTGCTGTGCTCAGCTGTTGTGGATTCAAAATCAGATGTTGGACTGCGGATTCAACCTTATGAGTACTCCTATCCATATTGACAACAATAGTGCTATCTCTATCACTAAAAATCCAGTGAAGCACTCCAAGACAAAGCACATTGATATCAGGTACCATTTCATTAGAGATATTCATGAAAAGAATCTAATTAAACTAATCAAAGTAGATTTAAATGAACAATATGCTGATCTGTTCACCAAAGCTTTTGATGAACAAAGATTTAAGTATCTTATAATAGCTATTGGGATGATAAACATTGATTAGATTACCTCTTTTGAAAACCTTTTAATGTGTAAAGTCTTATGTTAATACAATTAAGCCCTGTTACAAAAGATCTCTCTAAAATTTTCTAAGTATAAATTTCTTCCAAAGAGAAATTAACCCTTAGAAGTTATCTTCATATCTTCCGAAGCAAAATTTCTCCAAGGATAATTTTCTTATTGGAAGAGTTTTTAGTCTCAGAAGAAGCGATTGATTTCATATCAGATCTACTTCTGAAGCTTACAAAATCACTCCTTTCAGAAAGCAATTTCTACTCTCGGAAGTAACTTTTACCTTTGGAAGTAGGAATTGCCTTCGGAAGACAAATTACCTTCGGAAATGTTTTATATTCGGAAGAGAGATTTTATTGTGTAACGAAAATCTCTTGGCCCCATACTGTAAAATGAAAAGATTTTTTTAATGATGTTGAATTATTTAACTGAATTAAACCTTACCGCCCCTATAACTTCATCCACTAAACCGTCATTTCACCTTATCCTAACACTTTACTACCATTCCATCCTCTTCTAAATAATCCTGACTGTTCACTCTCATCTTCTTACCACAAATTTTACAGCCCTAGAAGTTTCCTTGCTTCCAAATTCACCCAAACTCAAACTGCTTTACCTTCACTTTTAGAATGGCCCTAAATTCTCAACACAACCAAGTCGCACTTCTTGATTCTTCAAGAGATGCGGACTTCTCTGAAATCATCTCCTTCCTCACCTAATCATCCTACTACACAGCCTTGACTGTTAATCCCACGGTTTACCTCAACCACATGACTGAATTTTGGGGAAACAGTCAGGTCAAAACCCTAAATGGGGTTCGTGTAATATGATCCCGCATTTGTGGCCAAGAGTTGGTCATCCCTGAGTTCCCCAAGGCAGATTTAGACAGATCATACATCCTCATGGGATATGATGGAGATGTGAACAGGTCGACTGTCTACAAATACAACTTCTCCTACAACTGGAAGTTCCTCCTGCACATTGTCCTTCACTGCTTGTCAAATAAATCTAGGGATGGGATCAAATCCCATATTCATGGATTGGTGCGAGGCCTGCGCCTCAACTACTCAAGATTTGTGCTGCTCAATCTCATTGGAAATCTTCAGAGGGAAACATTCTTTATGTATCCCATATTTCTTCAGCACATCATTAACTGTGAGCTGGACCAGAGTCGGCTTGTCGACCAGAGTCGGCTTGTCGACCAGAGTCGGCTTGTTGACCAGAGTCGGCTTGTCTGTGCAGCCACTCTGTCTGACCCTTACATGAGGCCAACCATCTTCAAGACATTGAAGAGGGTATCCACCAACTTCACTCGAAGGTACACTTCTCTACCTCCTAGTATGACTGAGCACATCGCTCCTGGTGACAACCCTTTTCACCCCACAGGTGATGAACCCACACCAGCAACTGCAACCACAATGCCAACACTACCTTCTCCTCCCATCACCATTACCTACACAAGATGTCACACCCCCCCTGAGAGCGGAAACACGGGGATGTAATGAGACGGGAATCGTCATAACACATGGTAAGCGATAAAGATGCAATATAATAAATGATAACAAGCGTGTCATGACGACACCCGACAACAAGGGGACTTATGTCATGTTTAGTTAGTATTCACGACAACATAGCCATAAGCATAAACATGAAACATGATTCACATAAACAAAGATGATAACATTGTATGCAATTCCCACAACCCGGGAACAAGTATCAAAAGAGTATTTTTGTTTAAAACAGACTAAAGCACATGTTTTCAACATATATGTTTAGTCCCAAAATGCATCCTAGGGTCTCCACTAAGGCAACACACCTAGATCTTCAGTTAGCATGATCACCTGAAAAGACATGCTCAAAATGGTCAACAAAATTGTTGGTGAGCTCGCAGGTTTAAAAGTAAATAAGTATTGATGCTGTATAAATGTTGTTGCAGAATACCGTGCATACAGTTATAAGTAAGCAAAATCACATGACAAGAGCTTTACAACCAAACCTAACGACGTACACAAAGAATCTTGTCGGAATATATTCACCCAAGGCCCGTTCCTAGCGATTGTTGGTACTAACTAGTATACCAACACGAGGGTGGGGGTGTCAACCCAAGTAGTACTACCTATACCTATCCGTCGGTTCCCACACTGGAATTCAATGGTTGTAAGAAAGAACCACAAAGCAGACTCAAGCATGTGTCAGATAAGTACTCACAAAACAATAGCACGTTGATTCCAAGTATGTAAATTGTATGTAAGTTGAACAACATAGAAAACGGGCGAGCATACTTTTCCCCCATGTTTGTAAATGATTGAAAAGTTGTATAAGCATAAAAAGGGGCCACGAAACTCACATGTTAAGTGGTAAGTATGAATGATCAAAGTTCCCAACAGTTGTATGCAATGAACAGTCAAACACCTATTGACGGTTATTGTTTAGCATTAATGACGTGTATAAAGCAAATAGTAATGTTTGGTCGGTTCGGGTTGTATCGGTTCGGTCGTGGGAACACACACACAAGCGGACACACGTATCAGACCTTATGTAGAACCAAGTACTAAGAGTAGTCGTCATTGCTAATGACATTCGTGTAAAGATCCCATTGTTATAAAGATAGTACTTGTTGAATATTGGTGGTCCTAAAAGGGTAGTTGAAAATTTGTAAAATGTTAGGTTGATTTAGATTGAAATAGTATGGTGTGTTGATAGTGTTGACTTTAATCTTTGTGATCAAGCAATGACACTTTTATTGATGTTACCTTATCATCACAAGACATTCAAGAAGGAATTCACACACACAGCACCATCAGTCACACGACACGACCAGAAGCTTGATTCAACACTCCATTCGTACGAATCAACCTTCAATCATACGAATTAGCTTCATTCGCACGATTGAACCTTCATTCGTACGACTGGCATTCAGTCGTACCACATAACACCCATCGCGCAACTCAACCTCCATTCGCACGACTCAACCTTCATTCGTATAAATCAGCTTCATTCGTACTACTGAACCTTCATTCGTACGATTGGCCTTTAGTCGTGCGCTACACGCACAGTCGCATACATTCATTCGGTCGCAGGACTCAATCGCACACCACATTCATCCACATTGACTAAATCGCACACAACATTCATCCGCATTGACTCAATCGCACACATTCATTCGATCGCACAACTCAGTCGCATGACATCCCTAGTCGCACGACTCAGTCGCTCGAATGACACAGTCGCACGACTCACCCAGTCGCACGGCTCAGTCGCATGGCAGACCTAGTCGCCTGAACTGTAGGTTCGCGATTGCTGAAGTGCAGAGCAACCTTCGGCTGCCCCGAGCATGGGTTCTACACAACAAGGACTTCCAGAATCACACAACAAACACACACGAACAAGAAGCACACGTAGAAAGTCATCACACACACCCACACGACCTCTCGTGTTCGGGTTGACCCGAACACCCGAAACCCTAGAAATGGACAGCAGTAAAACGGGCAAGAAATGGACAACCAAGGTCGTCTACCTACAAGGATGAAGTAGACTAGGTTGTAGATGAAGTCTAGACAATGAAAACGAGACTAAATGGAGCGTTTTTGGTGCAAAAGTGAAGAAGATAGGTAGTGAAGAAGAAAATGAAGGAGAAATGAAGAAGATGAAGAAAATGGCTGGGAAAGGGGGTTTTTATACCCATCCCAAGTTTGCAAAATGTTAATTTTAGTCCTTGCACTTAGCCCCCAAGTTTCCAAAGTTTGTTTCGGTTGAAAACGACTTTAAGCGCGTTTGTTATATTATGTTAAAAGTGTGTTTAATGGTAATTGATAACTTAAAATGGTTTTATTAATATCAATGGTTATAATAAAAATGATATATTTGGTGATAATGGCTATGAAATTTATAAAAGGTATAGGTTTAGCACACGTTCACGAAGGAAGTACAAGCACAAGGATAATAAAGCAAGTATGATTTTCATAGCAGGAGTTCATGAAGAAGAGGAAGAACAATTAAGAAAAAGTTGATGGTTAATTATGTCGATTGATGGACCTTAAGGTGACGCATGTCACAGTATCCCCCAGTTGAGAGAATTTCGTCCTGAAATTCAGCTGGAGTTAGGTCCAAGAGTGTCATCCACAAATACGTGTGGATATTTAAGTTTCATTTGATCTTCCCGTTCCCATGTAAACTCTGGCCCTCTTTTTGAATTCCATCTCACACGAACGATTGGTATTCTACTGCGCTTCAACTGTTTGACCTTACGATCCATGATCTCAATGGGTTCCTCAATAAAATGAAGCTTTTCGTCGATTTTGATATCCTCAATCGATACGTGAAGTGATTCATTAGCCAAACACTTCTTGAGGTTCGACACATGAAAAGTATCATGCACATCATTGAGTTCTTGTGGTAACCTTAATTGGTAAGCCACTGGACCAATTCTTTCTGTAATCTCGAATGGTCCAACATATCTTGGGGCTAACTTCCCTTTATTACCAAACCGAACTATTCCTTTCCAAGGAGAGACTTTGAGTAACACTTGATCCCTAACGTTGAATTCTAGAGGCTTCCGACGGTTGTCGGCATAGCTCTTTTGTCGATCTCTAGTGGCTTTTAGTCTATCTTTGATTTGGAAGATCTTGTCGGTTGTTTCCTGAATGATCTCTGGGCCTGTTAACTAACTTTCACCAATCTTGGCCTAACAAACGGGTGATCTACATTTCCTTCCGTACAACGCTTCGAATGGAGCACACCCAATGCTGGTATGGTAGCTGTTATTGTAAGAGAACTCAATCAACAGCGAATGAGTGTCCCAGCTACCACCAAAGTCGATTACACACGCTCTTAGCATGTCTTCTAGCGTTTGTATAGTTCGTTCACTTTGGTCATCTGTCTGAGGGTGATAGGCGGTACTCATGTCTAATCGAGTGCCCATCACTTTCTGTAGTGTCTGCCAAAATCGTGAAGTAAATCGGCCGTCACGGTCGGATATGATTGACACCGGCACCCCGTGTCTTGTCACGACCTCTTTTATGTACAATCTCGCCAACTTATCCATTTTGTAGTCTTCTCGGATTGGCAAGAAATGGCTGATTTCGTCATTCGATCCACTACGACCCATATCGAGTCATACCTGTTACTCGCTCGAGGGAGTTTGGTAATGAAATCCATGGCTATGTTTTCCCATTTCCACTCGGGAATTTCACGTTGCCGTAATAATCCCGATGGTTTCTGATGTTCAGCTTTAACTTTCGAGCAAGTCAAGCATTTTTTGACGTACATGGCAATGTCTTTCTTCATGCCTGGCCACCAGTACAGATCTTTGAGATCGTGGTACATTTTGTCTGCGCCAGGATGAATAGAATATCGCATCTTGTGTGCTTCATCCATGACCAAGGTACGTACACCTCCCCATCTGGGTACCCATATACGGTCCACGAAGTACTGTACACCATCGTCCTTGCACATCAGTTGTTTATCCAACCCTCGAAATTCTTCTCCCGCAAGGTTTTCTTCTTTCAACACCTCACTTTGTGCAATTTGGATCTGAGCTTTCAAATTCGTTTGAATGGTCAATCCCAAAGCTCGAGAACGTAATGGTTTCATGCGTTCTTTGCGGCTTAAAGCATCAGCCACCACGTTAGCTTTTCCTGGATAATACCGGATTTCACAGTCGTAGTCACTAAGAAGCTCTACCCACCGTCGTTGTCGCATATTGAGTTCCTTCTGATCCAGGATATGTCGAAGGCTTTTATGATCTGTGTAGATGATGCATTTGGTTCCATACAGGTAATGCCTCCATATCTTGAGTGCAAATACTACAGCACCCAACTCCAAATCATGGGTTGTATAGTTCTTTTCGTGCACCTTAAGTTGTCACGAAGCGTAGGCAATCACCTTATCCTTCTGCATTAGTACACATCCCAACCCTTGATGCGAAGCATCACAGTATGTCACACCCCAACCTTGACGGCGGAAACGTCGAGATGTGAGGGTTAAGATTGTTCACAGCCATATAACGCTATATTAAAATGTAAATATTAATATCATAAGTCTTGAAATGAAATGAAATACAATCATAAGTCTCAAACAAGTAATAAGTTCAAACGTAACAAAACATAACATAATGTAAACTTTTTATTTCATTAACTAGGTCCAAGTCCTAGATTATTGCATGCTTCAAAGGGATCACTTTAAACTTGAGGTTGACCTGAAACATGATAAAAAATAAGAGTCAACTAAAAATAGTTGGTGAGTTTCCAAGGTTTTTATACATAATATGAAAAAGGTTACAAGTAGCAATTCATGTCATAGGTCATAAGTAGGTAAGGTTATAGAACACATATCGTTACAACCAAACCTCGACTTGATTACAAGTATAAAAGATTGGCTAAGTGTATTTGGTTCCCATGATGAACAAGCATACGTCATCAGGAGCCGGAAATACCTCGGCTTTAGCACCAAATAGGCTTGTCAGGCCCAAAGATCTAAGACATCGCCAGGCTAGCAATAGTTAATGATTGTAAACAAACTATGTATCTCATATAATCACTTACAATACACAAATAACTATGACAAAATAATAAGTTGAATTGCATGTGATTTACAAGTCTAAATGTGTATAAGTGTATCATGTATAAGCTATCATGTTTCACCCCAAATTAGTGTGAAAATATGAAAAAGGGGCAAGGAAACTCACTTGTCAAATAAGTATATAATGAAGATTAATAAGAATAAAATATGCCGTTCCAAGATAAAACGTCACAAGGCACCTAAATATATAGATATTATAAGATTTAGGTTAATAATAAGATTAACGAGTTAACATGAACTAGACTATTAGAATTTTGGGGATTTTTATAAAGTTAATAAATTATTATAAAAATACCATTTATGAGATTTATAAATTTATTTTTAAGGAAATTGATCCTTTGTAAATAACTTGTGATTTTGTTTATAAAATGATATTTAAATTCTATAAATATCATGATAAATCCATAAACATAAGGTCTAATATTAATTTAATGTCTTTAAGTATAATAATCTACTTTTTATATTTAATTATTACATTTGTAAATAATTTTATATTAAAATATTACAAAGTTTTACAAGAATAAATTTCTAAGAAATAATTAGATGGCTTTAAAAATATTTAGGGTTTATAAAATTTATTTTTATAATTATTATAATTTTTCTATAATTAATTTTAAGCCAAAAAGGCTTTAAAAAAATTACATGAGGTGCCCGGGTTCGAACCCGTGACCTCATGTATGGGGAACAATGTCTTAACCAGTGAACCAGGCTTCCAGCCGCGGTTATAACCTGGTTTTAAATCTTAAGAACCATTGTGAAAGAAAACCCCAATTCTCATATAAGCCCTAGAATTTGTTTACCCCAAATCGAACCCCAATTTGTTAATGTAAACGTGTGCAATCATAGGGCTTTTGTTCCCCTTGTTTAAACGAGCATATACATGTATCTAATTACCCGGTTACGTTTGAATTGAAGGTTGCCACAGCAATAAACAAGTCGCGATCGAGAATCTAATTCGATGGATATGCAAATGATGATGGGAACCAAATTAAACTCGTGGACAGCTTCGTGAGTTGGTCTTGACGCAAAGCCCTATGTCAATTTCAACAATTGAAGCTCGGAAGATGATGAACTCGTTCGTTGCAGGTCACGACGAAGATGATGTTTGATTTTGGTGGTTTTGAGCGTTTCAGGAGAAATTGGCAATGAGAAAAGACTAGAGATAGTTAAATGATTGTGTATGTTCGATTAATTGGATTATTATGAGATTTTAATTGCCAACGGTTGTGAACTTGATGTCGTCGGTTACCAAGTTAAATCGACACCCATAACCGGCTTAAACACGAATTAATGTGCATTAACGGGGTCGAGTTTTGCTCGGTAACCGATTGGTAACGATTTGGGATCAAATTCGGGTGGTTTTAATCGGTTTAGAGTCCCGCCGGACTTGGCCGGAGTCCGGCTGGCGAGATCACCGGAAAAACGGGGGAGAAAGGGGGAAAAGGCTTGAGTTTTCATTATTTACACAAATGGTCCCTCTAGTTTATTATTTACCATTTTATGTATAAACCTATAATTAAAGTTTCAAATTTTGCAATTAAACCCCCAAACTTTAACTTGCTTAAAGTTTTAAACATTGTTAAGTTTAGTAACTATACAATTTATTTTATTTATTATTATTAATGTTATTATTGTATTATTATTCTATTATTATTACCAAAGTTGTTATTATTATTATTATTATTATTATTATAATTGTTATTATTGTTTCTTTTATTACTAATAAAATATTATTATTTACTATTTATATTTTTAATTTTCATACATAAAAACTCAATGAATAAGCACAAACAACACATGAGTTTCAAAATTGCCATAATAACCCTTGTAAAAGTAAACGAAGTTAACCTTTAGTTAACAAAAATATGAGATGTTACACAGTATACCACAAAATCATCAGTTCCGTCTGGAAGGGACAATATCGGTGCATTACACAGCTTATCTTTCAATGTTTGGAACGCTTGTTCTTGTGCATGTCCCCAATCAAACTTCTTGTCTTTCTGAGTCAACAATGTTAATGGTTGAGCAATCTTTGAAAAGTTCGTGATGAAACGGCGATAGTATCCGGCCAATCCTAAGAATTGTCGTATCTCTGAAGGTGTCTGGGGCGCATCCCATTTCTTCACCGCTTCAATCTTGCCGGGATCTACATGAATCACGTCCTTGTTACCACATGACCCGAAAACTTCACTTCTTGCAACCAGAATTCACACTTCGAGAACTTGGCGAATAGTTTCTCTTCCCTTAACAGTTCCAGTATTGCCCAAAGGTGTTCTTCATGATCCTCTTTCGATCGGGAGTAGATAAGTATATCGTCTATGAACACGATCACAAACTTATCCAAGTAAGGTTTACACACCCGATTCATTAGGTCCATAAACACAGCTGGTGCGTTAGTCAACCCAAATGGCATGACCAAAAACTCATAGTGCCCATAACGAGTTCTAAACGCTATTTTCGGTACGTCCTTCTCGAAAACCCTTAGTTGATGATATCCAGAACGAAGGTCGATCTTCGATAAATACGAAGCTCCCAGTAACTGATCAAACAGGTCGTCAATCCTGGGGAGAGGATACCGATTCTTCACAGTTAACTTGTTCAAGTCACGATAGTCGATGCACATATGGAACGACCCATCCGTCTTTTTGACAAATAACACCGGTGCTCCCCAAGGCGAGTGACTCGGCCAAGTAAAACCCTTCTCTAGTAGTTCCTATAACTGGCTAGATAACTCTTGCATTTCAGATGGTGCTAACTGATACGGTGTCTTTGCTACCGGTGTAGCTCCAGGAACCAACTCAATACGAAATTCCACCTGTCGTGGAGGAGGCAAACCAGACAAGTCATCAGGAAATACATCTGAGTAATCCAGCACTACAGGGATATCTACCAATTTCTGCTCCTCCTCTTTCTTTTCCACCACATGAGCCAGAAAAGCATAGCACTGTTTTCGTAAACTCCGGTGTGCTTTCATGTAGGAAATAAGCTTTAAGTTTCTTCCCGGTCGTTCTCCTTGAATTCTGAGTACTTCTCCATCTGACATAGGGATTCGTACTACCTTGTCCGGACAAACAATCTCAGCTCCGTGTATCGACAACCAATCTATTCCCACAATTACGTCGAAACTTCCTAACTCGAAGGGTATCAAGTCTATATCGAAGGCGTGGTTCTCCAATATTATTGAGCACTTTCTAATAATCTCGTCAGCCTAAACAACCCTACCATTGGCCATTTCTACAGAGTAGCTAGTTTCTAGCCTACTATCAAGCAATTGCACAAACTCAGAAGATATAAAGCTATTATCAGCTCTAATGTCAAATAATACAGATGCAATGTGATTATTGGGTAAGTGCGTACCCGTGACAATATTCGGGTCCTGACGGGGATCGTTGGCTCCAATGACAAAAGCATGTCCCCGAGCCGTATTCCCTTGATTTGTTGGGCCTTGATTTCTAGCTATAGCCATCACCTGTTGCTGGTTGTTCCCTTGTTGACCCGGTGCAGGATTCAGTTTGGGGCATATGTTTTTGTAGTGATCAGGCTTCCACACTCATAACAGCCCCTGGCATTCCCGGCGGGGTTAACCGTGTTGACTGGTGCAACCATATTCGGCATTGTTCTGTAGTCTCTTGCTAGATGCCTCGGCGTCTACAATTTGCGCACACCCGACACGACATAGCTGGGGGATGATGAAAGTTGCACCTATCACATTTGGTGCGGACCCACATACTCTCGCCTGCCTTGGGTCACAGCCACGAAATTTTTGGTTGTCTTGGCCCTTTTCTCATTTCCCGGCACTTGACCGGCTCGTTTCCCCAACATCTTTCCTTTTCTCTGCTCCCCTGCCCAATACCCCTGTTCTCACCATCTCATCAGTTAGAGCGCCAGCCTTCAGAATTGCGCTCTGGATAGCAGGAGGAGCAGCTGCTGTCACCATTGCCCGGATTTGAGGCGCAAGTCCCCAAATGTACCTCTCAATCCTCTTTGATTCCGGAGTGACTAGGTGTGGAACCAATCTTGCCAGATCATGAAAACGGTCAGTGTAAGCTGCATGCCCAGCCCCCACCATAGCATGATTCCAGAACTCATGCTCCAGTTTCTGCATCTCATTGAGAGGACAGTACTCCTCGGTGATTAGGGCTTTGAACTCATCCCATGACATTTGCATCGCCGATTCTCTTCCCCTAGCTTGTATCTGAGTGTTACACCAAGTTAGTGCCTTGCCCTAGAGTGAGCACGTGGCATACTTGATCCTTTGGCTGTCGAGGCATTCGCTGATGTCAAATCACTGCCTCCATCTTTTCAAGCCATCTAGTCAGGGCTATGGCTCCACCTTTGCCATCAAACTCTCTCGGTTACAAGCCACAAATTCCTTGTATGAACATCCCCATCTAGCATTCACACACCCCGGTCTCATTAACATCCCAGTTTCATTACGGCTGTACCACATTCCCGGTCTCCTGATTGCTTTCATTCCCAGTCGGGTTCCCATTATCCTCATTATCATGCCACCTCCCCGTGGGGGTGGTGATTCTGAAGAGCATCGCTCACTTGGGCCACGATAGTCGGAATCAGTGCGGCCAACTGTTGGGCAATTAAGGCGCCATATCAGAGTTTCCTGTACCCTGATTGTCGTTGGTAGGACCATCACTTGTCCTTGGTGTTCTACCTCTGCCTCTGCCTCTGCCTTTGCCCCTCGGGGCTTCACTTCCGCCACTATTGATGTGGGTAACTCTTCCAGGCGGCATGTTCTAATCATAAAAGTAGTAAACACATAAGTTTCCAACCATTGCAAAGTATATTGTTCATACCACTCATCAAAGTCCAGCATTCCAAGTTAATATCACACTCGATGTTGTCACACAACACATACAAGTCATATAATTCTCATACTATGAATAAAAAATGTTCCAACAGTAGTCCATCATAATAATAGAACATCCATGCATGTAATCAGTTTAGTCTAGCGGCGGTTGTCTATTTCCTCCTCTCTCGAGGTCTCAGACATAACTCCTCGGGGTAAATCCCAATGTATAAGGTCAAGCGCAATAGCACGATCTATGAAGATCTCTTCGGGTTTAATACCCAGATTTGATAAGACAACTCGGTGCACAGAGGGAACAGAAGATCCGATAGAAGCATCCCATAATGAGTGTGCACAAGGACTCTCTCACAGGGTGAAAAGATCACGAAACGGATAGATAAACGAACAAGTAATGAGGAACACGTATGAGATATAAAATGCACACAACCCTTGCATGCAAATCTACATGAAGGTTCCTAGGTTTTAGTCTAGATCAAGTGTATTGCCTAATTCTCTATAACCAATGGCTTTGATACCAGTCTGTCACACCCCCGCTGAGAGCGAAAACACGGGGATGTAATGAGACGGGAATCATCATAACACATGGTAAGCGATAGAGATGCAATATAATAAATGATAACAAGCGTGTCATGATGACACCCGACAACAAGGGGACTTGTGTCGTGTTTAGTCAGTATTCACGACAACATAGCCATAAGCATAAACATGAAACATGATTCACATAAACAAAGATGATAATTGTATGCAATTCCACAACCCGGAATAAGTATCAAAAGAGTATTGTTGTTTAAAACAGACTACAGCAAATGTTTTAAAATATATGTTAGTACCAAAATGCATCCTAGGTCTCCACTAAGGCATACACCTAGATCTTCAGTTAGCATGATCACCTGAAAAGATATGCTCAAAATGGTCAACAAAATTGTTGGTGAGCTCGCAGGTTTAAAAGTAAATAAGTATTGATGCTGTATAAATGTTGTTGCAGAATACCATGCATACAGTTATAAGTAAGCAAAATCACATGCAAGAGCTTACAACCAAACCTAACAACGTACACAAAGAATCTTGTTGGAATATATTCACCCAAGGCCGTTCCTAGCGATTGTTGGTACTAACTAGTATACCAACACGAGGGTGGGGGTGTCAACCCAAGTAGTACTACCAATACCTATCCGTCGGTTCCCACACTGGAATTAAATGGTTGTAAGAAAGAACCACAAAGCAGACTCAAGCATGTATCAGATAAGTACTCACAAAACAGTAGCACGTTGATTCCAAGTATGTAAATTGTATATAAGTTGAACAGCATAGAAAACAGGTGAGCATACTTTTCCCCCATGTTTGTAAATGATTGAAAAGTTGTATAAGCATAAAAAGGGGCCACGAAACTCACATGTTAAGTGGTAAGTATGAATGATCAAAGTTCCCAACAGTTGTATGCAATGAACAGCCAAACACCTATTGACGGTTATTGTTTAGCATTAATGATGTGTATAAAGCAAATAGTAATGTTTGGTCGGTTCGGGTTGTATCGGTTCGGTCGTGGGAACACACACACAAGCGGACACACGTATCAGACCTTATGTAGATCCAAGTACTAAGAGTAGTCGTCATTGCTAATGACATTCGTGTAAAGATCCCATTGTTATAAAAGATAGTACTTGTTGAATATTTGTAGTCCCAAAAGGGTAGTGAAAATTTGTAAAATGTTAGTTGATTTAGATTGAAATAGTATGTGTGTGTTGATAGTGTTGACTTTAATCTTTGTGATCAAGCAATGACACTTTTATTGATGTTACCTTATCATCACAAGACATTCAAGAAGGAGATTCACACACACAACACCATTAGTCACACGCCAGGACCAGACGCTCGACTCAACACTCCATTCGTACGAATCAACCTTCAATCGTACGAATCAGCTTCATTCGCACGATTGAACCTTCATTCGTACGACTGGCATTCAGTCGTACCACACAACACCTAATCGCGCAACTCAACCTCCATTCGCACGACTCAACCTTCATTCATACGAATCAGCTTCATTCGTACTACTGAACCTTCATTCGTACGATTGGCCTTTAGTCGTGCGATACATGCACAGTCGCATACATTCATTCGGTCGCAGGACTCAATCGCACACCACATTCATCCATATTGACTCAATCGCACACAACATTCATCCGCATTGACTCAATCGCACACATTCATTCGATCGCACAACTCAGTCGCATGACATCCGTAGTCGCATGACTCAGTCGCTCGAATGACACAGTCACATGACTCAGTCGCATGACTCACCCAGTCGCACGGCTCAGTCGCATGACAGACCTAGTCGCCTGAACTGCAGGTTCGCGACTGCTGAAGTGCAGAGCAGCGTTCGGCTGCCCCGAGCATGGGTTCTACACAACAAGGACTTCCAGAATCACACAACAAACACACACGAACAAGAAACACACGCAGAAAGTCATCACACACACCCACACGACCTCTCGTGTTCGGGTTGACCCGAACACCCGAAACCCTAGAAATGGACAGCATTAAAACGTGCAAGAAATAGACAACCAAGGTCGTCTACCTGCAAGGATGAAGTAGACTAGTTGTAGATGAAGTCTAGATGATGAAAACGAGACCAAATAGAGCGTTTTTGGTGCAAAAATGAAAGATAGGTGGTGAAGAAGAAAATGAAGGAGAAGTGAAGAAGATGAAGAAAATGGCTGGGAAAGGGGGTTTTTATACTCATATCAAGTTTGCAAAATGTCAATCTTTAGTCCTTGCACTTAGCCCCTGAGTTTCCAAAGTTTGTTTCGGTTGAAAACGACTTTAAGCGCATTTCTTATATTAATGTTAAAAGTGTGTTTAATGGTAATTGATAACTTAAAATGGTTTTATTAATATCAATGGTTATAAATAAAAATGATATATTTGGTGATAATGGTGATGAAATTTATAAAAGGTATAGGTTTAGCACACGTTCACGAAGGAAGTACAAGCCAAGGATAATAAAGCAAGCATGATTTTCATAGCAGGAGTTCATGAAGAAGAGGAAGAACAATTAAGAAAAAGTTGATGGTTAATTATGTCGATTGACGACCTTAAGGTGACGGATGTCACACAAGACGCCCCAAACGAACCCTTATTCAGTTACTTTGATTGAACAAGCTCCTCCTGTTCAACCTAAAAAGGCTAGAGTGGAACATTGGGCACCCACTCAGTCTGAGGTCTCACCTTCCTTCACCATTGACCTCAATATGGGTCTTCAGTCTCCTCAGTATCAAACCCATGAGCCCATTACCTAATCTAAAAGCCCTTAGAGTGAGTCTTTAGACTCCTCTGAGCAGCCAATAAGGGACAGCCCAATCAGAGGCTCAATGCCTGTAGACATTGACCAAGGTCCCGGGTCAGTAGGCTTAACCTCCTTATCTTTCACTAACTTCTCTTTAAAACTGATGAAGAGATAACATCTCTCCATGGCAATTCCAAGATCAACAGAGCCTAGAGAGACCTCTTATCTCTAGCCCCCATCAGAAAACCATTACTAAGGTGAGTCCCACTGATGTGGAGGGGACTCATGCAAATTCAGCTGCCACTATAGAAGGTGCCTCAATGGATCTTATGGATAGTGGTAATGATTCTGAGACTGAATCTGCGGCAACCATGCCTTTTGATGACTCTACAAGAGACATCACTAAGCAAGGGAAACCAGGGTGCCAAGAAACCACATCTGGTGGTGAGGCTGAACATACTAGGTATGTTACCTCATCTCCCCGTGATTCTTCAAAAGAAGATGAGGGAAGCATGAAACTCTTCATTATAGACCTACTATCTAAAGTCTCAAACCTTGAATCCAAGTTAGGACTTTAGAAGAAAGGTCTGCCACTCAGCAACTTAAGATTGAAAATCTCAAGGCTCAACTAGCTGAGAAACAAATTAAGAGATCTGTTAGGCATGTACCTGTTCAGGTCTCCTTGACCTCTTCCTCCAGCTTATCTACCTCTCAAGATGATGCTACCAAAAAGAGGGAGAGTGTTCAGAGACAAACATATAAGGACCCATAGAGCCAATCTTTAACTTCTAACTATTCGGCTCCTATCACAACTTCTTCTGAGCTATCTCAAGTCACTCTAACAATTGATATAAGTATGCTCAAAGATCTCTACAGCTTCTTTTCTCAGTTCTTGTTAAGATCTGCTCATGATCAGCCAAGTCTTGATGCTGCCATGATTTACTTTGGAGCTGAAGAGCTTCAGAGGCTTACTGCACCTTTTACCACTGCGGAAGAAGTTGGTCAACCTAAGGTACACATGGAACCTGAGATTCAATTCGAAGGGGAAATGGGGACTGATAGCCTAGCAACTGAAACAGTTGGGACATAATCTGCATTCCCTCTTACTTTCGAAGCTAAAGTTAAAGCCTGGGAAGAACAAGCTGAATCTTCCGAAGCTGAAATGGAAGCTGCGGAAGGACTGTTCAAAATGTCCGAGGAACTGATCATCACAGATGCAATCCTTGAAATGGCATCTGTGGTGAACAGTGTGGACTTTCTGGATCAACCTCCTGTCCAGACACCATCCCTACTTCTCTTACAATCAGTATCCACTGTCCAAGAACCACTAAAGTCAAGTTCTTCAAAAGATACCAAAGGAAAACGGAAGATGATTGCGAAAGAGCTTCAGGAAGAGGAGAAGATTGAATAGCTGAAAAGAAAAGGGACACTTCCAACTGGGAAGCTGTTGGCTGCTAGTACCAACGCAGCTACAACCAACCACGAGGCTGTCGACAACAAAAGAGAGAAAGATCATTAACCAACTCATTCAGCTTGGAGCTGCCAATGAAGAAACACTCCTGCTACCATTAAAGGAGTTGGTGAAACTGGAAAGGGCAACTAAGCTGTAGCAGGAAGCAGCAAGGTTGGCCTTAGAGGAGGAGAAGGAAAAGGAACAAAGGGAAGCTGACATGAAGCTCAAAAGGGAAAGGATAGATTTCCTAACCTCCAGAGGCTTCACTCTTCAAGAACTTTCTCCACACAATGATGAAACGATCCTTTGGCTTGTCAACAAAGAGCAGGATCAAATGAAGAAAGAAAGAAAAAGAGCTGCAAGATAAAAGTTGAAGGAGAAGAAGAAGAAAGAGGAAGAAGCAAGGACATCTGCAACCAGGAAGATAGGTGACAAAGCCTGGATGAAAGACTATCTCCGGGCTCACGGCTTCTCTGGAAAGCAGGTAGGTCCCATGTCTAAAAGGACGCTCCAACGAATTGTCAGTGAGATCAAAGCTGACATTCGTTCGGGGAAAAGAAGAGAGGTGTACAGAAGGGTACAGGGGATAACCTTCATTCCAACCACACTACCCCAACCTGAACCAATTCCCTCTCCCTTCACCATCAACCTTACACTCTTGAACCCACACCTTTACCTTCATCTACTTCTTCACCTCAACCCCCAAAACTACCCATCCTTCGACCCAAAACTCTAACCCGAACCACCTCATCACATCCTACCCCACAACCTTCTCAACCATCCCCTCAGCCTTCCAAACATCTCTCTCTAGAAGAGTTTAAAAGCATCATGAATAGGCTCATCAATTGCACAATCCTAAGCGATATCTCCTGTGAGGAAGACTCTATCAAGCTAACCTATGTGGATGGATCTTCATGTTCCCTCATAAGATATCAATTTCCTGATCTACCCAGAAGAACACTGGACCAGGCTGCAGTACTTCTAGGAATCAACTCAGAATCATTAAATGACGAAGAGAAGAACTAAGAAGGAAGCTGGTGACTCTACTGGATACAAGGAAAGAGGACAAGATTCCTAGTCAGTCTCTTGTGCCTAGAAAGAATATACTCCGGTGGAGGTTCGATAAAGCTACTCACAACTTTGTTATGGAAAGAGAGAACAGTGAAGTTAACAGGCTGAATGCCACCTCTCTGCTACACTCCAGTAGGTTTGATATTACTGAGTTAGCAGAGAAACCATTCTCTAACCCCCCTCCAACTCTAAAACTGCTGCTCACATCAAGAATTATCTCAGCAGTCTTCATCTGGCTGAGCTAACAGCAAAAGCCAAGATTAAGGAAGAGTTAAGATTGAGAAGAAAGGAATACAAGGATAGATCTCCCACCAAGGGCATAGCCTTTCTACAGATGGTGGAAGGTCCTGAATTGGAACCTATAGTTCAATGGGAATATGATTATAGCTCCCATCAAGTAACTCTTTTCAAAGGGCCACAACAAAGGGTACATATCATTCAAAAAGACAAACTGGAGATCCTGTCAATCAAAGATTAGTACAAACTTCTCAGCACCACATCAGGGAAGAACAAAAAGACTGATAAGTATTTACTCT
The DNA here is from genome assembly GCA_025506515.1 of Flaveria trinervia. Taxonomy (NCBI): domain Eukaryota; kingdom Viridiplantae; phylum Streptophyta; class Magnoliopsida; order Asterales; family Asteraceae; genus Flaveria; species Flaveria trinervia. Next base: position 47,762,882 of record CM046458.1, on the reverse strand, counting down.
CCCTGGTACTGAAAGTTTTGTGGAGCAGAAACAAGTGAGGTTTTGGTAGCATCAGCCTAGGGGGAGTTTGTTGGATCAAGAAGAAGGCCAGTGCAACCAAAACCAAATCACTTAGACAAATTTGGTGTTGCTTACAAGGCTTCCGAGCCAAGTGTGAAACTTCCGAAGGAAGTAGAGTTCTTTCGAAGACAAAGTAAAAGTTCCACTTCCGAAGGCAAAGCATTACTTCCGAAGATAAAATATTCACTTCCGAAGATGAAGTCTCAATGAAGAAATCAGAAGACTACTTCGGAAGAAGCAGCCTCTTCCGAAGTATAAGTGGCTTCGGAAGTACTTGTTCTTCCGAAGCCATTTAACCTTCGGAAGACACTGCTATGAACCAGTGGACATAAGTATGGTCTCTGACACCCGCTGCCGACCTCTGATACTGCATGGCGTTTTCTCAAGAGCCATGTAGTTGCCATACTTTATTCTATTGTTCACCTTTTTGTTAGTACAAGTTACCAACTTTAGTTAGGGACATGTCCTGACTATCATATCTCAGATAAAGTCTTATCTGAGATACCTTAAACTATAGCTTTGTAGCATTTGTTTTAGTTAGAGGATTCCAGCTGGTATCAAAGTATATCCGGCTGTAGGTAGTATTATATATAGTCTCTTATTGTAACTCATAAGAACATGCTTGTAAGAGTCTTGTAATATTTGAGTTGAGAAGCAATATATGCAAGTACCTTGAAAATTACTTCTTGTGTTCTGTTATTACTTATTATATTGTTATTAACTCTTAAAGATTCTGCTTTCATTGAGAGTGTTGTTTAAGTAAGTTTGAGAGAAAACCAAGTGTTTAGTAACAGAAACCGATCCTGCAGAAAATATGTAATTATTCCTTTTTTTGTTATTATTATGATTTCTTTATTAGCAATCTATCCGTCATAATACCCATCCATCGCTTGGTAAAATTTTACCAATTCTATCTTTTGACGGATTATCGATGGTAACCATTTTTCCTGAAGGATTTGTAATGGATTTGCTTTGTCGCTGATACCTTTTGTTTTATAACAAATACGTGAATAAAGTGAATATATATGTATTAACTTTTGTGAGTTGATCACAAGTTTATTGATGTACACGGATAAAATCTGTTACAAGAGTGGTTATTTTTGTACGACATAGCTTTTAATCGAAGTTAGTGGGAACAAAGTTGCATTACACGAGTGAAAGTGGATACACGATTATAGATTTACGTATCTCATGAAATATTATATATATCTATAACCGTTTTCTAGTATGACTATAGAGGTATAACATATCCATATAATTATTTTCTTTAAAATAGAAATACTTTTTTAGAAATATAAAAATTGTACGTAACGAATTGTAGCAACACTAAAAAGTAGTCAGTTGTACTACATGTATCAAAAATTATACATCAATGTTAATGAAATTTCAAATGTTATATTTATAATATCGATAAGAAAGAAGAAACATATCTAACAAAATAATACTACAATTTAATAGACAGATAATAAAGAAACAGGTTATAAATAAATGCCACATAATAAAGACTAAAACATCTTTGAAACTATTTTAGTAATGGATCAAATAAAAGATATAAAAAAGCATTCCCCATCCACTGTATATTTGTAGTTGTGCAAAGATTTCTGAGTCCTAAATTGCCTCTCAACCTTATACATCCACATTTATACTTTCTATTTTGAGAAACTAGTTCCCTTTATAAGTTGCCCCATCAACCTCCAACCTTTCCTAATTTGCCTCAAGAAAATTAAGTATTAGTTACTAGTTGTTAATTAATCCCATTACCCTTTTGCTCTTTGTTTTGTTTGCTACACATTTACACTCCAACTTTCCTTCCTCTAGGACCAAAGGTTTCATCACCTCCCATCCCTCTCTTACATTCTCCCGTGTAAGATCGAGGTAAATAGCAACGGGAGAGATAGAGGAAGGAAAGAAGATCAGCGGGTTTGATTGGAGATGACCGAAAGAGCAACAGGCAACGGGTATTCGTGGTGGTGGGCTAGTCACATTCGAACCAAGCAGTCCAAATGGCTCGAACAAAATCTTCAAGGTTATTTACCTAGACTTTGTTTTATCATGTTTATTGAATATCTTGCAAGTCTTTTATATATAGTGCATCTTCAAAATTATTATGCAACTATTGTAACTATTATTTGATATTGTCAATTGTAATTGTTTTTTAAGTAATAACTATAAAAACTATTCATGTAATTTTACTATAATTGGATTATTTGATCATCATATAACCATTTGCAAATGCAATCTCAAGCCCTTAATTTTACTATAATTGGATTGTGTCAGTTAAAATAATATACTTGTTATATCATTTTAAACTTCTAATGCAATGTGGTTTTATTTGATTGTTTGTAGATATGGAAGACAAGGTCGAGCATGTTCTGAACTTGATACAAAAAGATGGCGATTCTTTTGCTCGAAGGGCGGAAATGTACTATAAACACCGGCCGGAGGTCATAAACTTCGTGGAGGAAACCGTCCGTGGTTATCGATCTTTAGCAGAACGGTACGATAAACTATCAACAGAGTTGCAAAAAGCCAACACAACCATCGCTTCGATATGCCCCGAAAAGGTCACGTATGACGATGACGACGACTACACAGTTGGTCCTTCAAAGTTACCCAAAAAAGCCTCTAAAAAAGCAACCAAGATCCCCAAAGCCCCTAAACCACCTGCTAAGGGTGCCCTCAACAATACTTTAAAGACAAATGTCAAAGCAAACAAAGATGATCAAAATCAGTGTTGTTGAGTGAGGATGCTAAGGTAGTGCAACAACAGTTCGATGAGGCTAAGGCGAAACTTGAGTCCCTCAAACACAAATTTAACCTCGACCAAGTTAACAACGAAAAACAAAACAACGATGTTGAATTGGGAGGGACGATCGACAAGCTCGTGAACAAGATGATGAGCTTAGAGACATCTGTTACGTCACAAACTGCTCTTACCGACACGTTGAGAAAAGAAAAAGATGATCTGCAGAAACAAATCCAGAACCTACAAGCCGAAAAAGCTGCGTTGATGTATCAGAAAAACGTCGCTAACCTTGAATCGAAAGTGGGAAATAATAACGAAAAGAGTTGGCTGCAAATGTTGTTGAATGGCTATGAAAACAAAGACGATATTCTTCTTGAAGAGTATATAGCAATCTTGAAATGCTACAAGGATACCAAGAAGAAGCTAAGTGAAGAAGAGAAAAGAAACCAAGGAACCCTATCGTCAATGAAATCCGCCATTGTTAAGAGGGATAACACGATTCAGTTGCTGATAGAAAAGTTGCAGGGTCTTCAAGAAAGTTTAGGTGAAGATAAGGTAGACATACCGTCAATAGACTTCATTGATCAACCTCAACTTATATCAGCAAGTGAAGAGAAACTACGAATGGATATCGATGCAATTCTTGATCAAAACCTTGACCTCTGGTTGCGATTCAGCAATATGTTTCGCCAAGTGCGTAAATTCAAGACACAAGTCAAAGATCTGCAGCAAGTGGTTAAAAGAATCAAAGCCAAGAGACTCACAGGGGAATCAAGCACATCTATGCTTCCAACAGATTTGATATCAGATATCAAGCCCATATACAAGCATCTTAGGGAGATAAACACTAAGCTTACAGCTTGGTTACATGAAAGCACCACGCTGAATGATGAACTTGAGACGATAGACTCGTGTTTGTCCAACATCCAGGAGGAGATAACATATTGTGCTGCAGAGTTCAGTACACATGACGCTGCGAAGTTCAAAGGTGAAATATTGAACATGAAACAAGAAAACAACAAAGTTAATGAGGAACTTGAAGCAGGTTTGGATCATGCCATTGTCCTAAAACATGAAATAGAGCAGACTCTGGAAAGACTAGAAAAGGAGTTGGTGATTTGACCGATCAGAATCAACCGCATAAGAGAAGGTCATCAAAGCGATCGCTAACCTTGAGATCATTGATTTTTGGGAGTAAATCAAAGAAGCAAAAGTTCTCCTTCTTTTCATGCTTAGGCCATCATAAAAGAACCCTCAGCATGTAAAGATGGATGTATGCAAGTCTTTCTATGGTCTGATCGTATAAATTATATCGACATGTTCACAATGGAAGTGCTATTTCCCTTTTGTTCATAATATGAGGAACTGGGTGTTTAAATCAAAAGCATGCAAGTATAAGATAACAAGCCAACTTCCCATTTCATGCTATTGGTTTCTTTATCTAATACTAGCTTCTAGTTAGAATGACTCTTCTAACTTTGTCAAAACAAAAAGAACAACTGAAGAGGTCGATGATCTAATTATTAATAGAAAACCAATTGTCATCTTGAATCTCATAGACGTAATTGCCTCTCAAGTTTAGATGAAGAAAGCATGGCACTGAGCATACTGCCTTAGTTGCAAATAATCATCTTGAAACGACATTTATTCTTCATTCGATTTTATAGGAAGTAACAGAAACATAATTACAAACATAGAAAACCAGTCAAGACCACCCCCCTTCTTTGATGCTGCAAATGTCATTTCTAAGTTCTAACACCACTTTAGAAGAAAAATAATGATTTCAGTATAAATAGAAATAAAAACTACTTGGGTGAAGTTTTAATCTCAAATTTGACATCCAAGGACTCTGACATATACACTATAGATGGATATTATATATTTTTGATATTAGACTAGTTATGTTATTACTGACTTATTTAGATATGTGGATGGAACGATATCATGTCTGTCTCTAACACCAACTGACACCACATTTGCACCCAAGAATAAGCCCAATCATCCACCATGGACTTCCGACGATGCCCATGCTCGTATATGTTACTTCTCTTCACCATCTCAAATGCCTATTTTCGACACGTTCAAGGTTCAACTTCTCGTGATTTTTGAATTGTCCTAGAACGGTCCTATGCTCCTCACACCTCTTCCCAAGAATATACACTCAGGACACAATTTCACTAGATTGAGATGAAAGGTGATGAAACTCCATCTGCTTAATTACCTCAAGTGTGCTCAAGGATATGTCAACGCCCTTGCCTCCAATAGTGATGGGATCAAAGATGGAGACTTTTTAATGCTTATTATCTTCGATCTTCGTTATGCTTGTTGAAAAACTAGACAAACAATATATTCAGGTTTGTCTTAACATTAAAATTATAGATGAATAATGAAACACTAATATAAATGTTAAATATATAAATAAATAAAAATATAAAACAAAAACTAATAAAACTTCTTATTTAGTTGTTGAACTGTGGGTGTTCCACTAGTTGATCTTGAAAGTTTTTGTAAGTTTTTATATTTTGGCAATATTTCATATAAGATGGTAAAATACTATTATGTTATTGAATATTTAAATTACAATATATAAAGATAACAAGTAAGCTTAAAAACTTAACAGGATACGTGACCTTATTCTAATCAAACCCTAATAATATATTCTAATACTTCGCCGCATTGGTAGCAGAAGTAACCGTACGCTAAGACTAGAAAACAAAAAAAACATAAAACCAATAATATAAGATAAACATGCTTCGATCGACTCAGATATCCAAACTTTTGCCAACAAATTAATATTATTGCTGTTCTGTCATTCATATTTTGTTTGACCGTGCTATCCATGGTTTGATTGATACTCCATGGTTCTTGGAATAATAAGTTGAGAATTGGCGATCGTAGTCATTAGCGATGTATCGAGCTAGTTGTCAGCAGTCACTTGGATTCGTAGATCAAGAGATGAAATCTATAGAAATAAAAAAGAAAAGAAAGCAAGGCACATGACCGTGTTCAGGCGGCGATGTTTTGGATCCGTAGATCAAGAGAAAAAAGTCCGTAGACGTAAAAAAATAAAAAGAAAAACAAAGAGAAAGGCCGATGATCGTGGTCAGGCGGCAATCTTTTCGATCTATAGATTAAGAGATAAGATCCGTAGATCTACAAAAAGAAAAGAGAATAAAATCAATCAAACTGTAGTTTGAGATCGATGGTCGTCAACTGCGGTCATTGGTACAGTTAAAATACCGAGAATAAAAAAAGAAAGAAAAAAAAGTGAATTTATGAGCCGTAATATAAGAATAAACCAAGAATATGATTGTGTACCAACCAGAGAACATAAATCATGTTTGAATATTCAGTAAAAAAGGAAGCTTTATCCAAATCGAAAATGAAGCTTTATCCAATAAGAACTAGAAATTAAAAAACAAAAATAAAGTGGTAAGACCCCGTTCCCAGAACGCTTACAGTTGGACAATCATCGCACATATTATATAGAACATACATTTAACAATTACCAAACATCGCAGCGGAATTAATTTAAACAAACCATTTCATATATTAATAATTGCTTTTGGAAAATAATACAACATTGTTAATAGTTACAAAATATCATTTGTTCGCAATACAATGTAAAAACATCACAGTTATAAAAAATGGACGCTATCCAAAACTAGCCAAGTAGTTGTCTCATGCCATCATCAACAACTCTTATCGGCCAACTGAAAAATATATAAAAAATTAGTGTTCGTGAGTGAGTTCCAGTTTTATAATATATAAATACTTTACTTTCGTTCAAAACCATTCTTTGTTTTCGTTCGAGATCATGCATCATACGTACAAATAGATAATCTTTATTATTATCTTTCTCATCATTCATTAACTTTCATTCATCAATGTACGTCATCGTTATCATTTGTTCTTATTCATTATCATCCTTACCGTACATTTTGTTCATTCGTCAGTATCTTTCACTTTTCATCTGGACCCATGTCATGTGCTATACCCCAAACATCATGCACAAGTGCTGGTATTAGGACAAAGTCTATATATAAACTTCAAACATCATGCATAAGTGTTAGCACTAGTACTGGAGCAAACGACAATGGTTCCATACATCTAGTCAATCACAAGGACTAGGCCCCTGTGTACATCCTCATGGCTTGATAAACCATACATAGTTGAGCTAACAACCCCTCAATGAGTTGTGAACCTCCTTACATTTGCTTGCAAGACTTTCTGTTTGTTCATTCGTTCTTCCTTATGTTCCACTTTTCATCATCATTGATTTCCATTTTCATTACATAATACTTTACGTTCGTTGATAATAACATACCATGCAAAGTCAAAAAAATATACATAATAAGGAACATAAAGAAAAATACATAAACATACATAACATCAACATGCATAAATGTTGGATCTAGAAGAAGGCTGGTGCAACCAAAACCAAACACTTAGACTATTTTTTGGTACAACTTGTAAAGGACTTCCGAAGCTAAGTATGAAACTTCCAAAGGATATGAAGTTCTTCCGAAGACAAAGTGCATAATCAACTTCCGAAGAAAAGCTCCAACTTCCGAAGACAAAGTCTTCTCTTCCGAAGTTCAAGACTTAGAAGAATTCAAAGACAATGACTTCCGAAGTAGAAGTCCCCAAGCCATGAAAGAAGCAGCTTCTTCCGAAGTATAAAAAGCTTCAGAAGAACTTGTTCTTCCGAAGACAATTAACCTTCGAAAGATGCTGCTATGAACCAGTAGACATAAGTATGGTCTCTGACACTCTGCTGCAGACCTCTAATACTTCATGGGTTTTCCCAAAAGACCATGTAGTTGACCATACTTATTCCACTATTCACCTTTATATGTTAGTACAAGTTACCAACTTTAGTTGGTGACAAAAGGTAAGTCATGAACAAGTCATGACTACCATATCTTAGATAAGATATTATCTAAGATACCTTAACTATAGTTTTGTAGTATCTGCTTTAGTTAAAGGATTCCAGCTAGTATCAAAGTATATCCGCCTGTAGCTAATAGTATATATAGTTTCTCATTGTAACTCTTGTAGTAAGCTTGTAAGAGTCTTGTAAACTTTGAGTTGAGAAGTAATATATACAAGTATTTGAAAATTATTCTCTTGTGTTTTACTTGTGTTACTTAGTATATTATCATCAACTTTTAGAAGAACTCTGCTTCTTGCGTGTTTGTTAGTGAGTTTGAGAGAAATACTTGTGTTGAGTATAAAAATCGATCATGCAATAACATCATCAACCATCATCATATAGCCTCATATGATCATCATACATCATCCCCGGGAACATCCCAAGTCAAAGCCTAAAACTTCATTTTTTCCAAAATTTCAGAAGTAATAATAAGGCATTAAGTGCATGGCCACTACGCGGCGTATGGGAACACTTAGGCATATGGGAAACTTTTAGGTGCATGAGCATTATACAGGCGCATGACCAACACTTAGTCAATGTGGGCAACATTTCAGACGCATGGGCACTATGCAGGCGCATGGGCACTTTTGGGCGTCCGAGCACTATTTGGGCGCATGAGATTTTGGGTGTTTTGGGAACACTTAGGCAGTTTGACAATTAGGCGCATGGGCTACTGTTCAGGCGCATAAGTAACTACTTGCAACTCATAATTCAAACCCAAATCCAATTCTAAACATATTTTAAGTTTAGTTCTAACATTCTAAGCGACAAAAACATGCATACAAACATGAACAAACTCATAAATCATCTCAAACATGCACCCACCCCCATTCACATACACATACATACGGGTATACATACCCAACATCGTAAAAACATTTAAATATGCATTTCTAGCCCCAAAATCAGTTAAAACATGTAAAAATGGGGTTCTAGAACTCACATTTGGCAATCTTTCGGATAGTCTTCTTCAAACCAGAATGTACTTAGAGTTTAAACACCTAAATCCACCAAAACGCACAACCGAACACACAAAACACACATAAGCATACACTCACTGCTAAAACCAACCAAGAACGCTTAAAAACACCAAATTCTTACCTTGAATTTTGACTTCTTGATCTTCTTCAAAACCCCGAGAGCTATGCTATTTCTCTCTAAAATCTGAGCAAAAGCAATGTATAAGGTGATACGGGTGGCCATATCACATTTTGTACAAATTATATTATTATTTGTACTTTTACACATTTAACCCTTCACTTGGGTCAAATTGCATTTCTTTCTTTTATTTCCTTTTCTTTAAATTTTCGGGTGTTACAAAAGTGAAGGTGAGCCAGGGTGGCGGCAGTGGCCCCGACTCACCATCATATCTAGGGTTTGAACTCGATAACAATGACTAGGATTTGTATGTTTTATATGGTATCACAACGAAGAAGAAAGTGAAATACTATGTAAAATAGTAAAAGACTGAATTTTGCTATTGAATAGTTAGGTTACAATATATAGAGATAACAAGTAATTTTAAAAATCTAAATAGACTTGTAGGCTCCTTCTAATCAAACCCTAATAATATATTTTAATATTTCATTGTACAGTTTCTAGTTTATTCCAGCAATGCTTATTGCCATCTGGTTCATCTGAGGTTAAATCCTGTGTAATTCTTATAAGATCTGGAGTTGTTTACATAAACATCACCTAACAATGGCATAGGATATGATCAAGAAAACCATAGATTTACATGTACTATGTTCTTCAAACAAACAATATATTTAAGTTTCTACACAATAAACCTATGCAATCACAATTAATGTGGTTGACAACATATATACGCAGACAAACTACACGATATTGGTAAATCTGATAGAGTTTCAGAGATCATAAGCATGGGCAAGCCACTGTGGTCATGCCTTTTTTGATGCTGCAAATGAAACTTTTGACACCACCTTAGCTCCCCTGCTCTTTGCCATGTAAAGGCCAACATGGTGCATAAGTTCCTGTTGTTGCAGGATTCGATGTTTAGTGATAAGTAAAAATCGATGATTTTTTATAACAATTAGATATTAGAGAGAAGTTGATCTCTCAACTAAGATACTATTACAGCTATGTCGTTGCCCTTTCAACCATATAAATTCATGTTTGGCAGATTAAACATATGCATTTATGAATATAAAACTAAAGGATTGTTATATACCTAAGTAATTGAAGTACAAAACTGCAAGAATCACATAAACGCCTCTACCTATTGATTTAACTAACATACATAAGGTGGTTATGTAACCACCAACCATCTCTCTTTCCCTCATCCACTACATATATCTTTAGCACAAAATACAAGTGTTTATGTGTTTCCTCATGGTTCTACAATGAACAAACCCCTATAAAACTATATGACACGATGAGGTTTAGTGGTTACATAAACGACGTAATGGACTAGATTAATTATTGTGGTGTAGAATAAATAATCATATATAAAAATCTCTTACAAAATATATTCATATACTAGTATGGGTGTTCATAGTCTAGTTCGATTTGGAGACTGGACAAAAACTTTGAACGAAACCGCTAACTACATTTCGAGAAACGACAAATCGAACGAGCTGGTTCTAATGGTTTGGCAGTTTTGGCGGTTCAAACTAATTTTTTTACCTTTTAAGAATCATTATAGTATTAAAAATTTTGAATGATAAAGATTGCTCATGAATATAATACATAAATACATAACTGCATATTACAAAAAAAAAAACAAATAAATAGATAAGGTTTAACGGCCTAACAGCCAGTTTGGTTTATACAGCCAAATCACTAATGCCAACCTGTTAAAACCAAACTGAAACAAAATGTTTAAATCTCAACCCCACCGACTTGCTTAGGTTTGGACAGGTTATTCGGCTTGACGGTTTATGAGCACACTATCATATAGCTAGTTTTAACAATCTCCTAATAGACATTTTAATCCGCACGGTTCTATTTTCATGTTTAATTTGCTGGCATGCTGCTAATGTCAATGTTAAAACACACTTGTGATTAGGATAGTGTACACAAAAAAATGAGTGTACCTGAGGGTGAGCAAGAGCACCGGGGATGTTTCTGGCAACATGAAGTGGAAGATCAAAAGTTGCACACCCACCAGAATATACAATCACATCCCTTAGAGGTGTAACATGACAACGATTTCTTGCAGATAACGTAGAACACACGAAGTCCAATACACATATATCTGTGCATATGCCCACAACCAATATCTGAAAAGTAGAGAAGATATTAATTTTTTTTGTTTCCTCAGTTAATAAACAAATATGCACAACACTTGCAGTTTCAATCTTGTGTTTTTTCACCCAATCTACAAAGACATTGGATCCATCTTTCTCTAAAGAACCAAGAAAGCCATCAATGCAGTCTTTACGTCGAAGGGTCACATTTGGGTCCTTTTCCAACCATTGCAGAGCTAATAAACAGAGGTGGAATCAAAATGAGAACACAAAAGGCCGCACAATTAAAGAAAAAACAAAAAGAAAAGAATCCAACAGAATTACCAGGAACCAAGTTGGCTTCATCTGTCCCAGCTATACAATGAGGAGGGTACGGGGGCTCAGGGAGATCTGGCTGATGAGTATCAAGGAAAGCAAACACAGGCCAGTTCTTTTCACAAAACATTTTAGCAAGTTCTGCTGACTCGTCAACCATTCTAGATATTTGTTTATCAGGTACTTTTGGAGCCTGCCCATGAGTGACATTATATCACAAACGAAGTTACAATCACCTTTTATACAGATTAACAGCACGAGTTAAACAGAAATATACAAAAATTGCTTAGTGGTCCAGAAAAACCCATGCCACACATTGCTTGAATATCAAAAGATACTGATCTAGATATAAAATGTTCGAGGCAGTAAACTTGTTTTGGTGCATCACCTATTCTTTTATATATAGATTCTAAAGTTAGATAAAGCAGTCAAAGAACTTGCATAATTTTACACTAAAGTCACATGCAATATGTTCAATAAAAAGCAGAGAACGACCAATTCATTAAAAGAGTTGATAGTGAGCTCTTGTTACAAAGTATTTCATTTTTCATCAATAAGAAAAATTGGCAAGTTTTACCACTATTTTCAACTTCCTAGTACGTTGCTAAAGTTTCACAATCCCACATGACTCCTACTACTATTAAGTCAAAACAAAGATCAGTTTGACAATAGAGTAATGTTTTTGAAGGCATCATCTCCTTTGATAAATACGCCTTCCAACAAGGCAACAACATTCATCTTGCAGCATCAGTTCCTTCAATAGTTCTTAATTTAAGTTCAAAAACAACTCATATGATCTCAGAAAGCAACACGCTTACCAGTTTCTGAAAAAAAAAGCATCAAGCAGAAATACTCTCTTCCTCACTCATTAAGTTTGTTCAAACAATTCACACTTGAAGCAATAACCATTTTTCAAAAGCTAAAACTACCTAAACAACATGATCATCGTCTCTTTCAGAAATCTAAAAAAGTCCCCAGACAACTTTTTAGTTTTTACCATGAGTGATAAGAACATAAGGAGCCTGGTATCCACAGTAACACCTTCTGCTGTATCTCAAACCTAAAACTTTTTGGATCATTGAACCGAAAGGTTCCTAACTGCCCATACCAGTAGAACCAAATTCATGAACATGCTACAACACAATACAAACACGATCACACATTCACACGTCCCACAACTATTTACTTCAGATCTCCAAACATACCAATCGGACCTAAGCAATCCTCAACACCTAATCATCAACACTCTATAGCGCACAAATTCGAAGAACGTAAGACTGCAATTGATCATATACCACAACATACTACCGCAATTCACAACCACGAGCGACAAATGAACAAGCGATCGATAGCGAAAGAAAGTAAGAAGTTATACCAGATTACCAGCACCAACGGTACAGAAGCCATTAACGATATCGACGAGGACAAGACCGACAGGGACATCACCTGTTAACATCACCGACTCATCATCCACCGGAAGCTCGATTTTCACCAGATCTATCGCAGTTTCCGACACCATTTCGCCGATCACAGGTGACAATTTTCAACTCAAAATGTTTAGATTCAACACACGCACAAACACACAGTATATGTTATAATTATAATGTGTATATATATTGTGTGTGGACTATGGATTTGTTTACCAATATATGCCCCTTCAAAAGGATCAAATGTTTGTAGCTTGTTAGATTCTTACGCAATATATAATAATAATATATCTTACCTTTTGGATTGCTCTCAATTGTCAAAGGGGTTTATTTCACAATTTGGCCCAGACGATTTGTAATATGTTTCGAATGATCCTTCTCTTTTCTTGGTTTTTATTCCATGCTTAGACATGTGTGTGCATGTATAGTTGTATACAAAGGGGGTAATAAACTGATTTTACATGCGAAATGTACAAGAATCCAAGATGTGACTTGTGACTTGTGTATTTTAAGACGATCAATCGTGGAATTAGGTTTTTCACCAGGTCGGTTATTTTGATTCTTGAATATTTGTTAGCTTGACATTCAAAATTTTGGTTCTGGACTAATATGTCAAATGGATAAGGATAAATTATCGTTGGAATCGGTAAGCTAAGAGTCAAAATAGGCAATTATGATCATGAAAAAATAATCGTTGTTAATAGTTATTTTGAAAGAACAACTAAAGCATTTAACTGAATTTGATACTTGTTTTTCATTATGTTGTTCAAATACAACATGAGCACAATGTTGTACGTTAGATTTGTCGTTGTAATTGATTAACATAATGATGTAACTGCTTTAGGGACACATTATAAATGGACACTTAAACGTGGGCATGTAAATGTACAAACGTTAATCAAACCGTTCAACGAAAATTTCGTTTATGTTTGCTTATTTAATAAACAAATAAACATTAACGAAAAAAATTGTTCTATTTCAAAGAACGACATCACCAGATGTTGTGTATTTGTAAACATTCATTTAACTTCATTCATTTACGTTCATTCATATTTGTTATTTTTGTTCAATTAAATTTTAGGCCCATTACAATTTAGTTTGATTTTATTCAATTAAAATTTCATCCCAATAATTTGATGCTAAATGACTCATAGTCTAAAGTCTTGTGCTTTTGTAACTTGAGCAATGGTAGCTTAGCAAGAACGGCTAAGTTGCCACAATGAAGTTGTTCATATCATTATAGTACATAACAATCGATAGTTATAACCATTGGTTAATATCTATCATGAAAAGTTACAATGACTCAACATACATTTGTTTTGACTCTCTTGCTATATAAGAATGATCTTTGGTCTGAATTCGGTACCCTATTTGAACAACATAGTTACATACATGTTCTTGAGTTCTTTGTAAATGAGTCAATTGAACTTTTAACTATTTCAACTTATATGATTCAGAAAAGATATTTAGGCCATTTGAATTTTAAACCTTACATTCTCGTCCCAAGATCAAGAAATCAGGGCATTGAAAACACAACAAAAAGAATGATGAAGTTCATAAATGTGAATAAAGAATTTGATGCGTTCTATGGAGTTGATTTAATACTTGTTACTGCCGCATGAAATGCTTTTCAAAATGATGGCGACTCTAACAGTGGTGCGACAGACCCACAATGATGTTAGAGTTTTACCTATGTGTGTTATGGTGGTGGCGGTGTGGATGGCAAGCCTAACGATAGTCACTAGTGTGTAGAACTAGGGCAATGATGGTCGACAAAATGTAACTAGGCTAAAAATTATCACGAGTGTGCGCAACTCTTCTTATGAAGTTTAAAAGAAACACATAATGTATTATATGCCAATGTGGGGCTAGCCATTTGGTAGAGACTTTGTCTATTAGAGGGGAGGTTTTGGGTTCAAACCCATGCATGGTGTACCTTGGTGTAATTTAAGAGTAGGAGTATGATATATTTGCCGTTAAAAAAACATAACGTATTATTTGTTATCATTTTTCCCCTAATATCTATAGTTCTATATTAAGGGCGTGTTTAAATATGGGAGAACATAATCAACTTGTAAGCCGTAATAAGTTACAGAGATCATGTGTTCTTAGTCTGAGGGTGGGAAGTTGGATCCTATGACAAATTTATCGTATTTAAAGGGTGATATACTCTTTGAGATTAGAGTTTGAAACTTGTCTATGACACATCAATATAAATTAATTATGGTGTGTATTTGGAGTAAATTAGATGACTATATTAATTATCGTGTTATGAAATATATGCTACTACTGTAGGGTCATTATCGTATTTTCTCAAACTAGAAAGAAGCCATAACAGAACGACCAAGATAAATAACAAGATAAAAGTAGGCTCCTAATGTTTTAATATTATAAAAGATATTCGAATTTCAAAAAGACGTTTTCAAAATCTGACTCTTTATATATTAAATAATAGAGAATATTTCTTGTACATTGTTTTTATCTTGATAAAGTTTTTATTTGTATAATACATTCTAAATTAATTTAGTAATCTATCCTTACTTTTAAACAACCAATATACAACTATTTAAATCATTTCACTGATAATAAAATAAAAATATAATTTCACACACACACATACATACACACACACACATATATATATACACATATACACACACACACACACACACACACACACATATAATATATATATATATATATATATATCCTTGTAATTAGAAAATATCATATATACTAAATAAAAAATGCTATCTATTCTAATGAAACAATATTTTTAAAAAAACTTAACATCATTCTAGACTTTCTAGAATTCACTTTTCCCACCTAGGCTACATGGTACAAAATATACTAGGATCCTTCTTACTTTGATCCATTTTTATGGCTCGACGGATTAGTCTATTCAAACTAAAAAAACTACAGGTCTTGTCAGGACCGTTTTCGTATGGAATACCAACAGATTCTACGTTTATACCGAATCAAATAGTGCGGAATCCTATTTGATTGACGATCCAATCGGTGAGAACAAATACCCGATCGATATAAGATTGAAACTAAGCGGTATGAACAAATAGAAATTGATCAGGAATGATCTATGAAGTTGGACATGCTTCCTTGGATGTTCTAGACTGCTAGGGTTCGTGTATTATGAAGTATTCTCTTAATTGTTACGTTTTTCCACGAATTAAGTGGTATTTATAGGTATGGGTTTTCAATCGTACGACTGAACCATTAGCATGGTTCAGCTGTGCGATTGAATCATGTGATTGATCCACTCGCACGACTGAAGGTTCAGTCATGCGACTGAGTCAATCTTATGTCTCAATCGTGTGACTGATCCAGTCTCCTGGTTCAGTCGTACGATTGGTTCATAAGCATGATGTATTCATGCGTATGGTCCATAAGCATGGTCCATTCGCATGAAGACTTATACGACTAGGTTGAACACATTTCTCAATCATTATTGACTAAGAACCATGCATAACAACCTCATACCTATATAGTAAGTTCATTATATTTTAACACACAATAATACTATGAATATTAAACATTATAAACATCAATCACATACTATATATCATTGAAACCATTCATTACATACGTGTAGGACATGAAAGACATTTACATTAAGCTCATAAACTAGGTACACATGTATCCACAAACTCCCCATTGGACCTAGTTTCCTCTATATCTAACACTCTTCATATGTTCTTCAAACTTCTTGTACTTCTCTTCTCTTCTCTTGTGACTCCTGCGTGTATCTCAAAAGCAAAGCAAAGTTGGATGACATGTTGGAATTGAAGAGCTTGTACTATATCCTTCGTGTCATAGAACAGTGCCACCTGTATAATGTGTAAACATCTTCAGCTGACAAGTTGGTTAGCCACATAGGGTAAATAACCGGATAGTCTCTATCTTTCCTTCTTTATTCAACACTATGACCGCTTCATCTGTCCTCCAACCATAATATCACCATTTGAAGTGTGGAGTGAAGTCCTGAGGCATTCTCGCAAGGGAATCTTAGACATTGTGCGTGGATGACTCCACTTCAGCACGACCTTAGGCTTCCCAAATATAGGATCCACTTCAGACCTACGAATGTACCTCTTCGGCTGTTAAGGTCTGAAGTTTACCCACCTGGTGTGGTATTCTTTCTTCACGCAGCTTCAAACCAGCCTGACATCTTCCTTGGATTAGCATACAATAGATCTAAGCAAGCCAGCCGTTGAGCTCAAAACCAGGAAGAGTCTTTAGATCATGAGGATATCTGAAGTACTCAATCCCCTTTTGTCTCTTTATAGCATAGACATTCAAGTTTTCAAAATAAGCCCACGCTATGATTTTGCCAGACACATTCTGATGTTTCTCGACTCTATACAGTTTGGTGTAGGCATTCAACTTTGTAGGTGCGCGCTAGGACTTCCTTTTAGCAAAACAAGCCGCCCATTCAGCTTTATTCAATTCGACATTGGCGTTCGAAGCTTGGGCCAAGCTTTCTTCTTTCTCCTTTTCTATCTTCATTTCATCCAGCTTCTCAAATGTAACACTGCCAAAAGTATCACCCAAATTGGGTATAACATTGCCTTCATGGTCAGCGTACTCTGGATAGTGCTCAGCTATAATATCCTCAATCTCAGTCTCATCTACATCTTGTAGCTCCTCATCACTCAATACATCAACTTCTGGAGCATCTTTAACAATCTCTTCAGGATTAAGTCAGAATATCTCAGCCAACTGGTCGTCGGTCAGATCATGAATGATTTCTCCTTCTTCGGGAGTGTAGCTACTGACCTTCTAACTATCCCTTGCAAGTCAAGAATCATGGTTAATTGAGTCTTGACCTGCTGAAGGGGTTGAACATCATATTCGTCTGTTAGTAGAGCTTCATTTTGTCTTGAATAGCAGGATCTTCAGTTGGAGGAGCAGAGGATGAGGCTATTTGATCTTGATTCCTTTTCGTTCACCTCTCCTAAGCCTTAGGATTAGAGGCTGATACAGATGCATCACTTCCTGATCATCATCCTCATCTTGATCTTTTTGGCTCGGTCCTCCCTCCTCGACATCTTCTTCAGTATCATCTTCATCCCCTCCTCCTTCTTATCATCATCATCTTCATTATCACCATCACCATCTTTGATCTTTAGAGGCTTAATCTTTGATCCTTTTAGCCTGAGCAGGATCTTCTTGTTCTTTTTCTCTAGATCCTCAATCCTCGTAACAGAATGGGCATTTTGCTCTCTAAGTTGTGTGATCTGCTCTGCCTGAGCAGCATTGATCTCCATTAGCTGGTAAGCTGCACAACTCTTTGCTCATCCATGGAAAACAACTTTAGCACAATCCGATTGAGGTTGGCTAGCTGTTCCTCTTACCTGATATTGGGTAGAGTGGATCCATGGGTCATCGGGACTTGAGTGAATGTCCCTGCTCATTGGGTGGTGGGTGTGGTGGTGGTGAATATTGGAGGTGGAATGGGAATGGATTGTGATGGGGTGGCTATGGTAGTGGTGGTAGGAGGTGTGGTAGTGGTGGTAGGAGGTGTGGTAGTGGTGGTAGGAGGTGTGGTAGTGGTGGTAGGAGGTGTGGTAGTGGTGGTAGGAGGTGTGGTAGTGGTGGGAGCTGAGGTAGAGGTGGTGGTAGCTGTGGTAACGAGGGTGATCCTCCGTCTCTTGCTCTTTTAGCCCTGGGGTTGAGCCATTCGCTTCTTTCTTCAGCCCTTAGAAGAAGATGCTCCCCCTTGGCTGATGGGCTGGTCAGGGGTGTATGTAGGATCAGTAACATCTGTAGTGAAACCCCTCGACTCACCCTTGCATCCACCAACCGCCGCTATTCCTCTCTCAGTAGCCATAACCCGACTGCCCACTGTCCTGACCAGTGGCTCATCATTTGACTCTTCCTCTTCGCTAGGTATGAAGTCTTGGTGAAAAGAAGCCCTCTCTGTTTCACCATGTGTGGATGGTGGAGATGAAGTAGCAGTGTCAGTGGCCCTAGATGGAATGGGGCCAGTATCTCCACCATCTTCACTGTCATCGTCATCGTCTTAGTCAGTAGGTAATACAATCGGCTCCGTATCAGAATCGCTGTCATCGTGACGCCACTTCTTGCGAGCGGGCGCCACGTAGTCTTCTTGGGCCAGATGCCCAAACAATCTCCTCACCGAGGGCTTCACCTGCTTGCCCCGGTAAACCTTCATCCGACCTAGAGTTGTATCATCCGTCACCTCGAGAGTAACCACATCGTCTCTCTCCTTTGGCAACAAAGGAAGCTTCTGATGAATGATCATCTATAAAAAAAGTGGGTACATACAGAAGCCTTCCTTGCCTTTGGCTTCGATGTTCTCTACCATGTATGTGAAGAGCATGTGGGAGAAACTGAAAGGATGGTTCAGCACCAGAGCGACATATGCGTTCTGGATTTGGTCCGACATCTCGTCAAAGCCTCCTTTCCTTGAGGCTATACACTTCAGAATGACTTGGACCAACAACTTGAACTGGGGGCACATGTTGCTCTTGTTGAGCACACCAGCATTGATGTCCCTAGCGTACTTGATCAGAAGAAACATCCCCGAACAGTCAGGGGATGTAGCTTGGTTGGGTAGGCTCTGTCCTCACCCAGGTCCAAGACCCTCCTCAGATCGTCTTCGCCAATCTCAATCTCTTGTCCGAAGATAGAGCTCCGGATATAGTAGGGCTCAACGGACCTGTCAACTACAACACTTTCCCAAAAAGCCTGCTGAATAGATCTATATGGTGTGCATGGTGTAGAAATGGCCTTGAAGATCCTCGATCTATGCAAGAAGGTAATAATCCCAGTGAACTCAGAAGCGTTCCGGGATGTAGCATCAAGATGAGCACAAATGTTGTGCTTGGTGCTCATAGTCCATCTGTTAGTCATGTTTCTGTAACACACGCCACATATACATTAGATTTGTGTTAATGATGACATTTGACTCTTAAAAACTTGGTTCATTTTGTTCAGTCATGCAAATGGACAATATGACTGAGTCTTAGTCATACAATTGAGCCTGCGACTGAGCTTAGTCGTATGCTATGCCATGCGATTGAGTCAGTCATGCGAATGAACTTATACACATGGTTCATTCGTGCGATTGAATCATACGCCCAACTCAATCGTGAGATTGAAGTTCATCAGCACGTCCATTCGCATAAAGCTCTGTTCGACACTTTAAATGCAAATCTTGGTCAAAACTTGATGTTTAATGTTGTGATTAGACTCATTAGATTCGCGGTAACTCAGAATAACACCTAATGTTCTTTAAATCAACGATTATGTCCATTTAAGTGGTTTATTTTGAGAAGTTTTTCAAATTTCTTGTTTTGAATGATTTCGGTCCTTAGGGTTTGATTAAACTGGGCATTGTTGTCGATTTTGGTCTCACATTACTTGTATATGAAGAGAATCAACGTTAGAATCGCAGTCAAGATGCTAAATCAATCAATCGAAATTTGGGCAGAGTCTAAGAATGTTCGTGCGACTAAGGGTGTTACTAATGTGACCGACTCCCCTCTATTTATACTGAGTAAACATTCAGTCATGCGACTGGA
This sequence comes from Flaveria trinervia, assembly GCA_025506515.1. Lineage (NCBI taxonomy): Eukaryota > Viridiplantae > Streptophyta > Magnoliopsida > Asterales > Asteraceae > Flaveria > Flaveria trinervia. The sequence continues at coordinate 47,742,627 of CM046458.1, read as the reverse complement.
CCCATTCACATGATACATTCGTGCAACTGGGGTTCAGTCGTGTGACTGGCTCATACAGCCTCATTCATTCGTGTGATTGGTTCATTTTGGTGATCCAATCGCATGGATTGCTCCATGCTTATTATCCAATTGTGTGACTGGTCCATACTTATGGTTCAATCGTGCGACTGGCTCATACTTATGGTCCAATCGTGCGATTGGTCCATACTTATGATCCAATCATGCAATTGGTCCATACTTAAGAGCTTGAGCCCTTTACACTTTCAATTCTTTAAAATGTTAACATTTGATAAACATTATGCCATTTTAACACCATTTGATCACCTCACACATGATCCTTTTAATTTTAAACATTTTGGTCACCTTAGACGTGATCCCTTTTGAGTGAGTGATTTATAGATTCCGTCTAGTTGTAGAGTCTGACATCTACGTAACAATTACTAGAAAACAAAATTATGAAAAACAGTTTTGAAATTTAAAACAAAACAGGGCATATTTTTGTATTTTTGATTCGAGATGGAATTAAACCTATTAGAGTACATCTAACCGGTTTTACTTTATGGACAACACAACTTCAAGTCAACTTTATCATTTCTGGTACGATTCATTATGGAATCATACAGGTATATCAAAATCATTTTGGACATTTTAATAAACCATTTTGATGCTAGATTCTTGTTTTGACCGAGAGTCAATAGCAGTTTTAGGAAATCATACTAGAGCTATAGGATGCATACAATGATTTTTGACTTTCAAGAACTGCAGCTCATAATGATTGTTGGTATACTTGTCCTCTTAAATCCATACATAGAATTTTGACACACATTGGTGATGAGTTAAGGTTTAATTATTTTAACGAGCATTTGTGGATCCCACGCTTATATGGTAATCAACTTTCCTCAGGAGATTTTTGAGTGGTCGACGGGTATAATTTCAAGAAGAAAAAATTCTAAGAGCTTTTAAAGAGATGCCAAGCCTCAGGTCAGTGCCATCGCACAGCAGAGAGGCGCAAACAACAATGAATTCTAGAATATTTAGGTTATGCTTATCCTCAGGTCAGTGCCACCACACAGCAACGAGGCACACAACCTCTCTTCTTGTTAGAGCATTTATTTTTCTTTTTGCACATAATGCACAAACTACATAAGTTATTAGCTTGATTGCATTTAGCCTTTTTCCATGTGCTTTGCTCATTTTATGGTCATCCACACACATTTATGGCGTTTATTTTGCTCGTCACCCTTATTGGAAATGCGTTGATTGTGTTAACCAGGGATAAGATGGGAAGCCACATCAAGTTGAACAACTTAGTTTGAATTTAAAACCACCAATGAGGTCTACTAATCTATTGTGTTGAATCTACCGACACATCATATAATGAACTAGCAACCTCTAGGTCTACTTTCTCTATGTTACCTCAGTAGCAGACTAGTTTTACTATCATTTTTCTTTTTATTTTGCTTAGACTTCTTAGACTTATACTTTGAATTTTGCATCTTTATCATTTAAAAGCTTTTAAAGTCTCAAACGATTTGTTCCCTGTGTACTATCATTTTCCATAAACATTGAATCAGAATCATAGATTTGATTTTATTTCTTTTAGCTAAGCTGTCCTCCTCCTTTGTTTTTTTAGTAAATAATACTGCATGAATTTAATGCTAAATTAACCTATTCTCCCCCTAAAATTCTAAAACCGAAAATCTTTTTGTGTTTTTGGATTTTTACAGACAGAAAATAAGTAAAATAAAATAAAATAAAAGAAACTTAACTACACTAGTCGGACTACGAACTCTCGTCTTCTGGAATCACATCACTTTTTTTTTCACGCCATTGACCTCTAACAAATATAAAAACCTCGGTTTATCAAATGCTTTTTTGTAGAGGTCGGCGCGTTGAAAATCCATATTTATTTTAACCACATTGATTAATTGCTTTTCAAAACAGTCACGTATAAAGTGATACTTAATACCGATGTGTTTAGTTTTAGGATGTTGGATTGGATTTTTTGTTACAACAATAGCAGCAGAATTATCAACAAAAATATGATTGTTATAAAATTGCAAACCATAGTCGTACATTTGCTGTTGATTCCAGATGATTTGTGAACAGCAACTTGCAGCAGCAATGTATTCAGCTTCACATGTTGACAGAGCAACGGAGGTCTGCTTCTTACACTGCGAGTGACTAACCGTCTCCCAAAGAACTGACATCTTGCTGATGTTGACTTTAATTCATTTTGCTACCGCCATAATCTGAGTCACTATACGGAGTAAGCTCAAAGTCATCGTCATGAGGATACCACAACCCGAGTGTTGGAGTACCCTTCATATAATGAAATATCCTTTTGACTCTTATCGGATGGTTTACTTTTGGTTTCGCCCGATATTTGGAACAAAGACACGTCGTGTACATGATATCATGTCGTGAGGTTGTGCGGTACATAAGAGATCAATCATTTCTCTGTACATGGTGGCACCAACCAGATCACCATTTTCTTCGGGTGCCACGTCATGGTTCGTGGCAAGTGGAGTTCCAACTGCAGAAGCATTCTCCATATCGACCCGGCTGAGAATATCGCCTACATACTTGGTCTGATGTAGAAATATTCCCTTTGGTGTCTGATCCACCTGCAACCCGAGAAAGAACTTCATCTCCCCCATGGCACTCATCTCAAATTCTGCTTTCATTATAGATTCAAATTCTTTACATAACTATTCATTTTTGGAACCAAAGATTATGTCATCTACATAAATCTGTACTAGTAGTAAGTCGCCATATTTTTCTTTGATGAATAGTGTGCAGTCAATAACTCCCCTATGAAAACCGTGTTTCACCAGATGAGTTGAGAGTTTCTCATACCATGCTCTAGGGGCTTGATGGAGCCCGTAGAGAGCCTTATCCAGCTTGTAAACTCTGTCCTGATGATAAGGATACTCAAATCCTTCGGGTTGACTAACATAAACTGTCTCATGGATTTCACCATGAAGGAATGCACTCTTGACATCTAGTTGATAGACTTTGATCTTTATGTAGGATGCATAAGCTAGAAATATACGTATTGCTTCCATCCTTGCCACTGGTGCAAACACTTCATTGTAATCTATGCCTTCGACTTGTTGAAATCCTTGAACTACAAGTCGGGCCTTATTCCTTATTATGACCCCTTGGTCAACTTTCTTGCATTCAGCACCATTTTAGTACCAATTACCTTAGCACCTTTTGGTTGTCCACAAGGGTTCATACTTCTAATTTCTTGAATTGTAGGAGTTCTTCTTGCATTGCACTGACCCATGCCTCATCGTTTAAGGCTTCACTCACATATTTTGGCTCAAATTGAGACACAAAATATTGATATGCACCATTGTGAAGATATCCCTTTTCCATTACCGAGGCATAATCAGCTGTGTATAGCTAATTTCTGGTCTGTACTCTCGATCTAACATGACATTGTCCAAGGGATGATAAACATTATCCATGATCCAGGAGTTGTTGGAACAACCACCTCATTATCCAGATTGTTAAACTCAGGTTCATGATCTGTAGCTGTTGGAGTATGAGGTTCCGAAATGTCAGAGGCATCAGGATTTGATGCTTGTGTACTTTCATTGGTAGGAACCTGTTCTCCTGGTCCTCATTAGCAATTTCAATTGCCTCATTATCAGATGAAGAATCACTCACTTCAAGGTCCCCTCTGAAGAGTTAGAGGAATCATCTAATGGACCTGTTGATGTCGAGTCTGGTGGAGGAGTGTTAAGAGCATCATACATCATTCTAGTAGACAACTCATCATCAGTATGAGAATGCAGCAGATTGAAGGATTTAAAGAAACCATTATAGTCAAAGAAGAATGAGGGTCCTTTCCCAGTTGGAGGGGGGGTGTGTATCTTTGAACATCAACGTCGCACCACACTTCTACCTGACCCATTGAGTTGTTGTAAAGTCTCTTGTCTGGTATGCTGTATCCGAGAGATATCCCTTCTTCTGCCTTCTCGCTTAACTTCACATTTTGAGTCTTCTTCAACAATGTAGAAGGTGCGCCAAACGGTTCTAAATACTCCAAATTAGATTTATGTTGCTGGAGTAGTTCATAACATGTTTTTCCATGTCGCTTGACCACTAAGACTCGATTAAGCATGTAACATGCATTTGCCACTACCTCATTCCAGAATTGTATAGGCAATTTTGAGTCAGCAAGCATTGTTCTAGCAGTCTCGATCAAACTTCGATTCTATATTTTAGCTACGCTATTCATCTGTGGAGTGTAGGCAGAGGTGAATTGATGAACAATTCCTCTTTCTCTACAGTATGCCTCCATCCACTGATTCTTGAATTCAGTTCCATTGTCAGATCGAATTTGCCTAACTTTCAGCTTGTAGAGTGATTCCAATGTAGTTACCAGATGTTTGAATGATTCAAAGGTTTCTGATTGGGCTTTTAGAAACATCACCCAAGAGAATCTTGAGTAATCATCTGTTACTACAAAGCAATACAGATCTCCTGCAATGCTCTTTGTGCTAACAGGGCCAAACAGATCCATATGCAGAAGCTCAAGAGGCATATCTATAGAGTTAACTTTCTTTGCCTTATGAGCCTTCTTGGTCTGTTTCCCTTTCTTGCAAGCTATGCATAAGTCTGGAAGCTGGAAATTCTTAACAATTATACCATTCACTAGATCATTCTAAATCAAGTGATTCATATTTCTAGGGTTGATGTGTCCTATTCTCCTATGCCACGAGACCGAGTCTCTCTCAGTTGCCTTTGATAAGAAGCATTAAACTGTGTGATCAGTCGTGGATGCTTTTGATAGATCCAAGACATACAAGTCGTTATATCTTTAAGCTGACATGAGAACCTTATCCTCCTCAATCATATAGTCCTTCTTCAACACGTAGCACTTCTTGTTGTCAAAAACAACTTTGAATCCTTATCATAGATCTGGGAAATAGAAAGCAAGTTGTTCTATAGTTGTTGAACGTAGTTGACCTTGTCAAACTTGACTTTCTCATTTCCCACTTCGCCTTGTGCTGTGATGTATCCTCCTTTGTTCCCAGCAAATGAAACATGTCCCCCTTTGATTTGTTTGACGTTGAAAGGAGGGATGAATTCCCTGTCACGTGCCTGGACACCCCACTATCAATAATCGATGTATTAGTGATAGCGCTATAGCGGACACCCTACACAGTCAAAGAAACTTGTTAGTTCATATTTGGGACCCAAGCCTTAATCGGCTTGGGTGACCCAGAGGAATCACACATCATAAACTCAACCCATTGTCATTTAGAGACTGAGGGCATATCTTTCTTCTTATCATTCTCACTATCAGACCCTATACTTAATTTTTTTTTCCATAAGCCATTTTTGTGTAAGGCCTGTTTGTGGTAAACAAACGACTGACTTATTGTTTGAACTTTTGGTAAACTAACACTCTTAGGAGGAGTGTTAGATCTTATTTTAAAAGAACTTGGTCGTGTGTCATAAAGTTCAATTTTCTTTCTGGGTGTTTGATAGTAAGGACAATTTTGAGAAATATGTCCTTGTTTTCCACAACTGTAGCAAGATCTTACTTCTACAGACTGAGGAAAACTTTTATGTGATGTTGAGTTTAGTGAAAGTGTGAGGTGTGTCTGGTTTGGTTTTGTCACTACTCTTTTAGGTGTAACACCTTTATTAACAAAATTAATTGTTTTGATGTTTTGAACATCTTTAACATGCCCTTTGGTTGGACTTTGATGACTAACATGTGTGTGGTTAACTGGTTTAGTCAGTTTGGGTTCTGAATGGACTTTGGTGAACCTGACCTTACATTAACCTTTTAAATGCATCATCCAAGTTTTCAATGGGCATCTTGTCTTTTGATTTCAAAGTAGCCTCCTTCTGTTTAGTGTTAGATTTCACAGGCTTACCCGTGGAATCAAGATCACTAACTAAAGGAGTAGACACCACATGATCCTTAATTGGATTGTTATTAACTGGTCGACATTTGTATTCAAATGTAGCTCATGTGGTGGTGGCACTACTTTGTATCCCAAACCTGCCCCATTGTTTCGTTCTTTCACTAAGTTTTGTACTATGTGAGAAGAACTAGACCAACTATGCAGTTTTTGTTTTAATGAATTTGTCAGGATCAGTGATCACAAGTTTGATGTATTAGAGTGTAACGCAGCGGAATAAGAACAAGAATTAGACAAATTGTAGCAAGAATTTGATACTCATATGCATTAAGAACAAATACGGTTATAACAAGAGAATATATTTCTGTAACAAGGAATGTTTCTATAATATTAAATATTTCTGATCGAATCATTCACTTTTACAATAGTTGACACTCCTTATATAGAGTGCAATCGCTGCTGTTATCACGAGAAAGTGACAACTAGCAGATCTAGTACAAAAATAACTAACTCTTAACAAACTACTGAAATGTTCACAACTACTGAGAACATATCAGAGTGTTAAGTACAAAATATAAAACTACTGATAAGAAACTACTGAAACTACAACGACTGAAGAACAAGCTCTTCAGTCGTTTTACAAAACTATTGAAAAACATAAAACTACTGATGAGCACAACAACTGAAGAAGTATTCTTCAGCTGTTGTGTCAAACTACTGAACAGATAAAACATAAAACTACTGAAAGGTAAACCGTCACAACTACTGAAGAAGACCTCTTCAGCTGTTGTGACAACGTCTGATACTTTGGTCTTCAGCACTTGTGTCTTCAGACTTTGTCTTCAGCACTTGTGTCTTCAGACTTTGTCTTCAGCACTTGTGTCTTCAGACTTTGTCTTCAGCACTTGTCTTCAGACTTTGTCTTCAGTACTTGTCTTCAGACTTTGTCTTCAGTACTTGTCTTCAGACTTTGTCTTCAGCACTTGTCTTCAGACTTTGTCTTCAGCACTTGTCTTCAGTACTTGTCTTCAGACTTTGTCTTCAGCACTTGTCTTCTGACTTTGTCTTCAGTACTTGTCTTTAGACTTTATCTTCAGTACTTGTCTTCAGACTTTGTCTTCAGCACTTGTCTTCAGACTTTGTAATCAGCTGTTGTCTTCAGCTGTTGTGGTCTTCAGTAGTTGTTGTGACGTCTGTGGGACTTAAAGGTTTTTCTGATCCGGCTCATTGGTTCTTTTGGTCCAACAAACTCCCCCTGAACCAATGTAGCCAAAACCTTTAACTTTATTGAGGTCCCACTTATTGTTGGTAGAATGGTTGGTCTTTTTCCTTCTTGATTAGTTGAGAAGATGACCCATATAAGCACTGGCTTGGGAATGAGTCTCTGATGATTTGGTTGGCAATGTATGGATGGGAGCTCTGTATTGGGGAATTGGACACTGAGCTGTTCCCCCATCCATGAGACTCACTTCCCATGTATAAGCCTGTAGGATTCTCTGGTGTATGCTCTGAGAAACATAATTTGTTCTTCCATAGTCAGGTTCTCAGCTTCACCATCAAACAATCCTTCACGCCCATACAACTCTGAGATGTACTTGGCCTGTTTGCCATTTTTGAGCTCAACTGTTGTAATCTGTCTGTATGCAAACTCATCAGGATGAGTCCCTTCAAGTAACACTGAGCTCATTTTGTTTGAAGTTCTCAAGCCTCTTGTAGACTAACCCCTTTTTAATAACTCTGTTCTCTAACATCTTTTGGGGTGGCTGTTTAGTCTCATAGGCCTTCTTGAAATCTTCTACAATCTCCCAGGGTGATACTACAAGGACCACTGTGATCTCTTCATCTACGATCCTTTTTACTTGGCCCTTGTATCTCGAAGGAATGTCTTTCTTTACAATCCTGTGAGCCACCCTAGGATCAGGCCATACTCTCACCTTTTCCTTCTGATATTGAAATGTGTTGGCAAGGGTGTACAACCTCAGAGCTTCTTTCTTCATACTAATTATTGATGAAGAAGCAACATAAGTTTTGTCGATGCTTTTCAACATCTCATCGTCATGAAGCCTTTGCTGCTGCTCTTCTTCAATCTTTACTCTCACAGTTTCCATCTGTGAGGTGGGAGTGATGGGCATGGGTTTGGCTTTAGGAAATGTTAGGACTGCAGACAGAGGCATCCTATCTTCTTCCACATCATCCTCTTCTTCTTCTTCTTCTAGCCTCAACACCCTTCTCTTCTTCTTCTTGGGTGCATCATCGGCTGTTGGTTTAGAGGGTAAGGGAGTTGGTTTTGTGGGTTGTGGTTGTGGTTGTTTTGGAGAGGGAATGTTGACAAGCTGAGTTAGCATTTTAGAGGTGAGTGTGGCTTTTGAGTGTTTGGCTAGCTCAGTCCTGCTCCCTGCTCCTGCTTCATTCAAAGCTTCGACTACTAAACCTTAAGTATATGCTTCAGACGAACAGATCTTGGAGGTTATGGCCAAGATACTGTCCCTGGTCCATGATTTAATCTCGATCAATGATCTCCCAAGATATTTTGCAATGAATCTGATCATGATCTCTAGTCTCTCTCTTTCTAAAGCATCATAACTTGCCCATCTTGAGTTAATTTCTTCAACTTCAAGTCTCCTGATCTCTGAGTCAAGCTGTGCAGCATCGAACCCTTGTCTATACAGTTGATCAATAATGGCATCCATTGATTTACTATGTGTAGCATCTGCCATTTTGATCATCTCATCGAGTTGGAGTTCTTTCTCTTTTCCTTCACCCTTCCTCTTCTTATATGTGACATGAAAGTCTTTGTGACTTTCACCCACTTGATCATTTTCGGTTCCCTTCACAGACTCCTCTTCCTTCTCAGTTTCCTTTTCTTTCAGTTTGCTCTTCCCTTTGCTTTCACTGACTGACTCTCCCCCTTTTTGGTTGCATTGGTTGCAAGGGTTTGAGTAGCAGAAAGCCTTGTGCTCACAATCTCCTCCACCAGGGGTTGTAGATTGAGGAGGGAAGCTCTCATCCATGGTTTTGATCACAATGTCTGTGATCATGGGGGTGATGAGAGGTAGGGTTTGCTGAAAGATAGCAACTGTTTGCTCAGAGGGGTTCTGCCCTGAGAAGTAGTGCCAGAAACAAAAGCTGGTGGCTTGGAAGTTTTGAGTGGCTGAGTGTATGGGAGACCTTCAGGTGAAGGTTCCATCTGTGGGTTTATGTGGTGGCAGATGGACTTGCTTCTTGAGAGATTGGTCAAGTAGTTTTTGTAGTCTACTGACTTCTTCCTCAAGAATTGTGTTCTGGGCCAGAACATCATAAAGAAGCCCAGGTCATCATCAACAGATGCTGAATCACCTGACCTCCTGCTTGTAGCAGGATGTACATGCATTGGGTGTAGACCAGTTTTAGCATGTGCCCCTTTTTCTTGGAACTGGGGACTTCCAGCCTCAGGACTATGTCCTTCATCAGCTGTTGCCTCTAGTGAGGTCTTAGCTATGTTACCAGCCTCATTCTGATCATGTGCTGATTCAGAAGAGGTGGCAGCCTCACTAGATGTTCTAATCTCCATATCCACACCAGGAGATAGAACTGTAAACCCCGGTGCTGTGGTTGTCAGAAGCATGGTGATCCTCGTCCTCAATAGCTGTGGTTCTCCCCTTTGTTGGTGGTTGTTGGGGAGGAGGAGAGGCATGTAGCTGAGTCAGCACGTTTGCAATGATAATGGTTGGACTTGGGGGGCGGTTGCATGGGGAGATGGGGTAAAAGCAGTGTGCACCTGGGGAGAATGGTGCTCTTCAATGGCAATCTCCTCAAATGAGGAAGATCCCAGATTTGTGGGTACCCCTTCTGTGGTTGCTGCAGGCTACTTTTGAGAGGAATCCTGAGCAGCTGTGGCTGGTGAAAGTCCTTATATCCACTAGGGGGTTATAACCAGTGGATATAGCCTGCGTTTGTGTTGCAGGGGCATCCTCAGGGGACTCATTTCCCTGAGTAGCCTTTTTGGTCTTCTTTTTAGTGGGTTTGGTGGGGACTTTGGATTTGGAGGTGGTGGCTGTGGGTTCCAGCTGCGTGGGTTTTCGCAGCTTGGCAGCCATTTTCAGTGATTGGTCAGAGTTGTGCCGGGAGTATACTTCCGGCAGTACAGCCATAGCAGGGACTCCCAGGCCAACAAGTCCCTAAGCTTGAAGCTGGTTTTCAATTATGGCCATTATGAACCGAGGATATAATATCCAACGGTTAGCAGTTTGTTTTTGGGCCATATCCTTGAGCTCTAAAAATAGTATTTCAGAAAAATTTAAAGGTTGTTGCTCAAGATGGAGTACATTACCTGTTGCCACCTTGTGGACATTTGATCCCATGATGAAGTCTTGGAGGCAAGGCATACATTTACCATATGAAATATGAGACGTTTGGCATCCGGGAAATGTTTCTGCAGTATGGTAGATGCACTCAGGTTACCCTGGTATCCATGGTGGGCAAATGATTGATCTGTTGTGCCCTTTGGATAACCAATTGGGAAAGTGGCATCATCCAGATTAAGGGTTTGGCGAAGAGTGTCTAGAGTAATGACCACTTTTTGGCCATGGACAAAAGATTGAAGAGACTCTGTGTCATTCTCCTCAGAGACCAGAGTGACGTTTGTCCAGAATTGGGTAAGGGATTCGGCATATATGGTGGGATTTACCAGAAAAGCCGTTTTGTAGGGTGACTGAACCATTAAATCAATGGCGTTGTGAAACTTGGTCCAGTATGGCGATTTAGCGAGATGTGCGACACAGTTGTGTCGAGGTTTTAGTTGCATGGTCGCCATTGAAGAAGAGAGGGTAGAGAGTTTTTGAACGTTAGGTTGAGAAGAGAAGATAAAAACTCTGAAGGTAGGAGAAGGTATTTAAAGGTCGGGTTAGAAAACGACTGAAGGTTTTGGTGTTATTCATCAGTTGTTGGACTACTGATGACGTGGTATTAACTTTCAGACGTTGAAACAGCTGAAGTCTCTGATTTAGTCATCAGTAGTTATAAAACTACTGAAGACAGTTTTGACTTCAGGTGATGAAACAACTGAAGACTTGGTATTAGTCATCAGTAGTTGTAAAACTACTGAAGACTTTGGTTTTACCATCAGTTTTGTAAAAACTGAAGACTTGGTGTTAGTCATCAGTAGTTGTAAAACTACTGAAGACATGGTATGCTTCAGTTGTTTAGAAGGAAACAGCAGTTGTAGAAACAACTGAAGAGAAATTACTCATCAGCTGTTTTCGTCAATTCATAGCTTTTCAGCTGTTTCACACTGTCCTCAACACTTACTCATCAGACTTTTCATCTGCTTTTTAGGTGTTTCATAGGACATCAGTACTTATCTGCATTTCTGACTTAGTAGTTGTGGCTACAACAGCTGTTTTAACAGATAAAGTACTTCAGTACTCACCGGGACTTATATACAATAATGAACTAATGATCATCAGTACTTGTGAACTGAGATCATCAGTAGTTGTCACTTATTCTAGCTGCAGCATACCAAGCCTTAACACCAGGTTGTGGAAAGTTGAACTATCCAAAGGCTTAGTAAAAATGTCTGCAAGCTCATCAGCACTAGGAACAAATTTTGGATCAATCAGACCTTTTTCAAAACAATCTCTAATAAAATGGTGTCTGATTTCAATATGTTTAGTCCTAGAGTGCTGGACAGGATTCTTGACAATACAAAGAGCTGAAGAGCTGTCCATTAACAATGGGGTCTTAGTCTCTATTATGCCATAATCCAATAGTTGGTTTTGAAGCCAGAGTACCTGAGATGTACAGCTTGCAGCGGCAATGTACTCTGCTTCAGCAGTTGATGTAGCAACTGAGGTCTGTTTCTTGCTCTGCCAAGAAATCAAGCAGTTGCCTAGGAATTGACATCCACCAGAAGTTGATTTCCTGGTCAACTTACACCTTGCATAGTCACTGTCAGAAAAGCAACTAATTACCAGAATGTCTAGTAGAATACATAAACCTAGAGATGGAGTGCCTTGCAGATATCTAAAGATTCTCTTGACTGCAATCAAATGAGACTCCTTAGGTGCAGCCTGAAATCTAGCACAAACACATGTAGCAAACATAATATCTGGTCTAGAAGCTGTTAAATACATCAAGGACCCAATCATACATCTGTAAAGTGTTTCATCAACCACTTTACCTTTCTGATCTGTATCCAGTTGTGTGGTGCTGCACATGGGGGTAGAACAGGGCTTACAGTTTTGTAAATCAAACTTTTCCAAAAGATCTTTTGTATATTTGGATTGATGAATGAAAATTCCATCAGCCTTTTGCTTGATTTGCAAACCCAGAAAGAACTTAATTCTCCCATGGCACTCATTTCAAACTTCTGTTGCATCAACTTTGTAAAGGCATCACACAACTGTGGATCAGAGGATGCAAAAATAATATCATCTACATAAATTTGAACAAGTAGATTATGCTGCCCAGCTTTCTTAATGAATAAAGTCTTATCTATGGAGCCTCCAATGAAATTATTTTCCAGAAGAAAGTTTGATAATGTCTCATACCAGGCTCTTGGAGCTTGTTTCAACCCATAAAGAGCCTTTTCAAGCTTATACACCCAATCATGATGTTTATTGTCCTCAAAGCCTGGTGGTTGACATACATAAACCTCTTCTTTAATTTTCCCATACAAAATTGTACTTTTGACATCCATTTGAAAAACTTTAAGGTTTTGATAAGCAGCATAAGCTAAAAACAATCGAATTGCTTCCAGTCTGGCTACAGGGGCAAAGGTTTCATCATAATCAATACCTTCTTCTTGTGCAAACCCCTGAACAACCAGTCTGGCCTTGTTCTTAACAATAAGCCTATTTTCATCAGTTTTGTTCCTAAACACCCATTTAGTGCCTATTGCACACTTACCTGGAGGTAGGAACCATTTCCCACACTTGCTGTTTATTGAACTGAAGAAGCTCAAGCTGCATGGCATCAACCCATCCATTGTCCTTTAAAGCAATATGATAATTCTTTGGCTCTTGCTGACTGATGAAGAGAGCATAGAAGCAGAAATTTGACAATTGACTTCTTGTTGATACGCCAGCAGTGATATCACCAATGATTTGAGACATAGGGTGATTCTTCAGATCTTGATACACAATGAGATCTGTGCAAGTGTTTGTAGCAGGTTCAGCAACAACAGATGGTGATGGTGAATCATTTCCTTGAAACCAATCAGTGGCTGGTAATTCAAAGGAAGTTGAATTTGAAGAAATCTCATCAGCATTTGTTGTGGATGGTGCTACTGGAGCTACAGGACATCAGGTCTAGCTGAATCAGGCATTGATCACTAAACCTGAAGAGGTGAGTACTGCTATCATCATCATCATCAGCACCAGCAGAACCACCAGGTGGTGAACTGTTGACAGGAGCAACAACAGGAGTTTGATAAGGAACATATTGCAGTATGTCCAAATCAAATATCTCCACAGGGCTTTGTGGAATCTTGTCCTTTGGAGATTCATTAAACTTAACATGTAGAGTCTCTTCAACCATCTTTGTTCTACAGTTGAAGACTCTGTATGCTTTGCAAGTTGATGAACAACCAACAAAGTACCACCTTAGGATCAAATTTTGGAGTTGATCCCGTGTTTTAGAATGAAACAAGGACACCCAAATGCTCTGAAGAATGAAATTAGAAGGGCCAAATGATGAAGAACTTCATATGGAGTCTTCATCAACCTCTGATTTACTAGAACTCTATTCTGTACATAGCAAGCTGTATTGACAGCTTCAGCCCAGAAAGTCATTGGCAGTCCAGAATCAGCCAACATGGACCTTGCAGCTTCAATAAGGGTCCTGTTCTTTCTCTCCACTACTCCATTTTGCTCAGGAGTTCTTGGGATGCTATACTGCCTCTTGATTCCCTTTGATAAGTAAAACTCATCAAGTGTGTGGTTTCTGAATTCAGTACCATTGTCACTCCTCACACACTTAACTGGTAGGAATACTGCTTCTCAATGTGTAACACAAAGTTCATAATGGACTTCGCAGCCTCATCCTTTGAATGCAAGAAGAAAGTCCATACAAATTGGAGTAATCATCCACAATTACCAGACAGTATTTCTTCTTAGCCATACTCATCACTCTCACAGGACCAAAGAGATCCATGTGAAAAAGCTGTAAGCAGGCAGTGGACTTAGGTTCTTCTATGGAGGGAAATGAAGCTTTGTACTGTTTTCCTTTTAAACAAGCAGTGCAGTTATCTTCACACTTGAACTCCTTCATAGGCAGTCCCCTTACTAAACCATGGTTTATCAGCTGATTTATGTTTTTGAGATTAACATGACCCAGCCTTCTATGCCATAGCATAGATTCTTGAGGGGAAGCCTTGAAAATAGGCAAGGATGGCCTTTGAGATCTATTTTCTTGGAAAGATCTAAGGCATATACTCTTCCTGTCCTGTTGGCCTTTAGGAGAGTGTGTTCATCCAACACCTTATCAATCAAACTTAGAACTTTGGATGACAGAATCCGACAGTTCTGACTGGTGAAAAGAGCAACATGGCCTTTGTCACACATTTGATTGACACTCAAGAGGTTGTACTTGAGATTTTCCACATGGTTAACGTCATCAAACTTTATTTCCCCATTGGAAACAAAGCCTTTGCCGATGATGTAACCCTTTGCATCATTGCCAAATGACACAAACCCCTTCCTTCGTTGAGAGTAGTCATTAATAAGTGATCTGTTTCCTGTCATATGCATGGATCCTCCACTGTCTACATACCAGATGCCTCTGTGGCATGTTGAAGAACCCTGCAAAACACAACAAATTAGTTAGATTTTGAGACCCAAACCTTTTTGGTTTTGGGCCTGTTCTCATCAACAGATGGTAAGCTAACAGGTTTGTTGGAAACAACAGCCTGAGAGGAAGAAGATGGTGAAGAAGAGGAATCCTTTGGCTTGGACCTCCTTTTCTGTGGTTTCAACATAGGAACATCTAATTGGTTAACTCTTCCCAATAGATGTTGAACCATCATAACCAGCTGTGTCTGATTATGTGATAAAGCTTTCAGCTCTCCAGACATATTGGCATTGGAGTTTGATAAGTTCCTATGTTGCACCTTCTTCTTTTGAGCAATCTCAGCTGTTACCTGTTTAACCCCTTCCTTTTTCGATTTCTTTTTGGACTTAAGGGTTACAGGATTTGATGTTGCTGGTAACCCTCAGTAGACTCCAGGGCCATGAGAGCCAGATTCCCAAAAGGACTATCACCACCATGTTGACCAATACCTGTGAACAGTTGTTCATGACCAGACATGTCATCCGGTAACTGCTCCAGTCAACCCTCCAGGGGTGAAGAAGCTGTGTTGTTGAGGTTGAGGAGGTTGATGAGATTGAGATGGTTGAGGTTCTGGTAGTGCATGAGGTTGTGGTACTATAGGAACTTGAACTTGATTTGACTGTGGCATATAATAACAAGGGTAGGATATGGCATTTGACCCTGAGGAACAAAATATGCAGGAGATTGTGGTTGAGAATGATGACTAGAATTTACAGGATGTTGCCCTCTGTGTTGTTGACTATTGCCAGGGAAAGTCACAAAAGGTGCAGAGGAATTAGATCCAGATGATCTGCATTCTCTAGAAAAGTGTCCAAGCCTGTGGCATTTGTGACACTTCAACTTACTCTTGTCAAAACCAACTTTGGTTTTGCCAGAGAGTCCTGGGAACTTTCTTCCAGTTCTTTTGTAGAACTTCTGAGATCTGATATTTATCAAGGCCATTTGGCTCAAAATATCCATCTCTTCTAAGTCATCATCAGCAATCCCCTTGAGATCATCCATGATGAAGCATAGTTGTCATTATTACACCCAGTAACCTGACTATCAACACTCACAAATGCAGAATCAGAAGTGTTTGAGGAGAAATCAATATGCTCATCATACTGGCATTTAGTTGAAGCATATTATGACTCATGACCAACCAAGGCAGTGTTGCCTGGTACAAAGTCTTCAGTGAGCTTTCCAGATGAAGACAGTTTTCGTTTCTGTTCTATCTCTCTCTCAAATGTGAGCAATTTCCCATGGAGTTGGGTGAGAGATAGTTTGTCCAAATTTGCACTGGAGCGTAGGACAACAGTATATGTGTCCCATCTCTCAGGCAGTGATCTGAGAATTGTTATTCATTTGGATATTGTACTCATGTTGCCATTTTTTAATTCAGAATCAAAAAGAGAACCGCTCAAACTGTTGAGTCAGTGTCTCACCCTTTCTATGAGAGAATATATCATATTGTTAGGCAAGAATTTCTCTATATTTGCCAAGACCTCATCTGTTCCTCCAAATGTCTTTCAAGCATTCCAGAGGTCATGGGCAGTTCATGATGCATTAGCCCAGAATAGATTCATTGGGCAGTGCCATGGCCAGAATTCCATGGGCTTTTGCATCAATCTCAAACAATTTCTTATCCTCATCTGAGTATTGCTCCCTCCTCTTCGGAACCATTTGATTTGTTTCCGGGTTATTCACCATAGGCTTGTGTGGACCATGTACCACTGATGTCCAACAACCTGCGCTGTCAACAGACAGGTGATGGAGCATTCGTCGTTGCCATATGTTATACTCATTCCTAACCAGCATTGGAGGCTTGGTTGAGGAACCAGTATTGTGAGGATCATTGGAAGGAGTAGTCATTTTCAGTCCAAATACAATTTAATTCAAGCTTTTAAAAGTTTTTACATAGACCACAACAGACTCAATGAAAAACCAAGAGAAAATCTCAGGATGAATGACCAGAAACATAGAAAATTCAATCTCTATAACCGTTTCTTGCAAAACACAAAAAAATGCTAATTCAATCAAACTTGGATCTTGAATAGCAGTTTCAATGATCAATTATTAGATCGATCAATGATTAACCTTGCTCTGATACCATTTTTCAGGATCAGTGATCACAAGTTTGATGTATTAGAGCGTAACGCAGCGGAATAAGAACAAGAATTAGACAAATTGTAGCAAGAATTTGATACTCATATGCATTAAGAACAAATACGGTTATAACGAGAGAATATATTTCTGTAACAAGGAATGTTTATAATATTGAATATTTCTGACCAAAAGAACCAACAAGGAATGATTCGATCAGAAATATTCAATATATAGAAATTCCTTGTTACAGAAATATCTCTCGTTATAACTGTATTTGTTCTAATGCATATGAGTATCAAATTCTTGCTACAATTTGTCTAATTCTTGTTCTTATTCCGCTGCGTTACGCTCTAATACATCAAACTTGTGATCACTGATCCTGACAGAATTAACCTCGACTTCCAAAACTGCTTTCTCCTTTTTGGTTTCTTCTAATGAATTTAAATAAAACTTTATATCATTAGATTAAGTTAAGGCAACAACCTCAGTTTCCCTTAGTTGTTTACCTAACAGTTCTATTTTTTCTTTAAAACTACACTTATTTTGTTTTAAAATACGATTTGCTTCAGTGCAGAGTTGTAAGTCATTTACTAAGTTATCATTGTGTTCTAATAACCTAGCAAATTTTAGATCTATGCTTTCCCTAAAATTTTCACATTCAGAGCAAGCATGTTTATTAAAGAGTTGATCTAAAGAACTTACCTGTGAGGAGTCAGTTGAATCAACCATCAGTGCAGAGGTAGAATCTTCTGTTGTTGGAGATTCTGAACTTGAAGCTCTGAGCTCTTCCTCAACCAAGTGGTTTACCATGTTCACAGCTTCTTCTGTATCTGACATCCCTTTCTTTGTTGCAATCTCACCTTTACTGGCTGACCCATCATCCAATGCTTCTACACAAGCAATGTTTGATTCTCCAGGCGAGACAAATTGGAAGGACCGGTCTTGTCCTTCATCACCTTGGGCAGTTAGTACTTTAGTCTCTTTATTTTCAGAGCGGGTTCCAACCATGTCTTTGTCTTGACGGTTGAAAGTAGGAAATGGGTTACCATTTCCTGTTTTCTTTGGGCTTCACGTATTCACATTTAAAATGCCCCTTTTCACCACAGTTGAAGCAGGTGACCTTGATTTTGTCGAAACCAAAGGTCGTATCTTTTGTGGCTACAAGATTCTAACCCATCTTCTTAATGAACTTTTTAGCTCGTCTAACTGCACTTGCTAGAGCCCACATGATATCCATCCTCTCCACTTTGTTCTCATAAACCTGCTTGTAGTCTTCATCTGCAAGATGGCAATTTCCGATCTTCCTAGCAACTAAACCATCATACGATTGAACCACTGCTACTAGAAGATCCATGTGCTCTTTTGCAACCTCCACTGTGATATCACCTTTTCTATCTACTGGCAACATGAAACCTTAAAGCATTTGTCTCTTAGACTCGTCACTTTGCAGACTTCGATTTGTACAACTATACACTTTGTCTGTTCATGCTTTATCTTTTGTTTCTAATGCCTTTCAACTAGGGGTGTTAAAAATATCCGAATCTAAATCCAAAATATCCAAAAATTCGAAATTTAGATATTCTAAATTTCGGATATCCGAAACTCTGATATTTGGATTCGGATTCCGAAATTTCGGATTCGGATTCGGATAGTGATTTTGAGAATTTTTGGATATTTTGGATATCCAATATATCTTTTAAAATTAGAACTATATTAATTAAATATTTTTGATTTTTTAGATATTTTAGATATTTTAATAAAAATTTGAATATCTGAAAAAATTCAATAAAAACATAGACCGATCCTTTAAATTTATCTTTCTTTGAATGGTTTGATTATTTCGACATCCCCAGATCCTCTTTCTTATACTTCTATTTTCCACGAAATCATTGGTTTTGTTTGTAGATGGTGATTCAAGACTTAATTATCGGTTAAATTTTTTGAAGTGTTTCTTCAAATACTATTTAATTCAAGTTTTATTGATTTATGTATTATAAGGGTTTCAATATGTGACTCTGAATAGTTTTAAAATGTAGTATGTTGCCATCTATGAGCGGTTTCATTATGAAATTTCGTATTGATTTATTAGACATTGAAGATGTTATTCAAGTTGTTTTGTTTTAAATTTTTATGGAACTGTGAAGCTATATATAATAGGGATGAACCAAGGTGGACCAGGGTACTATATTATTCTAGCTATTAATTCTTGTCATTCTTATCTTATCATGTGTTGTACGTAAAGTAAACTTTTTTTAATTTCATGGGTCCTTGCTTTTCACATCTATTTTATTTCATTGATTGAATATGTTTTGATGGGTTGTTGATAATATGAGCAATCAAGATATAGTGATATTTATAGTTTCTTAAAGTTAAGAATCCCTAATGTTACTACAAAGGGAATCGGGCCTGGCGATCTTGTTGAAAATTTATTGATTATTTATATGTTTATTAATACTTATTCAATAAAATTAATATGTTGAATGTGATATCAATGCTTATAAGCCGGGATTGGTATTAGGAATTAATGGTGTGGAAAGTTGTCTCACGTTGGAGGAAAGAAAGAATGTAAAGTGGTTTATATTCTATAACCTCTTGATTATATTGTTTCTTAAAGTATCACAGAGTGGATTCGCGAAGGGTGTTTACTTGCACTCGCATGCGTACGACTGTGGCATGTGGGCGCAATGTGGCCCTTTGATGGCGCACCTTGCACTTCGCCGTGGCGATTTTAGTTGAAAGAGTTGTTACATTTGAATCCCCAATAAATACTAAGGGTATCTTAGTAGAAAAATACACCAACACAACTCGAATACCTGCAGCAAACATGTTCTCTAAACATCCTCCATCTTTGGTTTCTCATCTACAATCAAATTTAGGTTCTAGATCAATCTCGGCGTACCAATTGTTTCGGTTGTTGTACCATGGGAAACAAAAGTTGTTCTCCTAAGAGGCTCGGGATTTGTTTTAAAGGCATCGTGTCTAACACGATCCTCAACCTTTTATATTTTTGTTCTTCCATTTTTGTTGATTTACAATTGTAAAAGGCTTTGTAATTGTTAATTTATATTCCTTTGTATTGTTAATATAAATAAAATTTGTTTTGTTTATATATTATATGCACGGTTCCTACAAACTTAAAACAAATTTAAAAACACCGTTCATATATATTATAAATATTTTGTGTTCTTAAAAGTTTAATTTTTTTACTGTTTTCATTCTTATTCACGGGCGATCTTCAAAATTGGACTTAGAACATTTCTCGCTGAATTTTGTAGAATTCTGATATAGTTTGAAAATTTTCATCCGATTTGTTGTTATTTTAATTGTATAAATTTGTTCTAAATTAAACTATTTCTGTCAAACAACAAACAACATGTCTTCTAGTGCTTTGACTTCCTCTTTATCAGCCCCTAACTGCAACCACAGTGGGAGCGACCATTATGGTGAAACCACGTTGAAAAACCTGAAAAGTTACGGGTGTTCATTTTAAGAGATGGCAACAGAAGATGTTATTCCACTTGACCACCTTGAACTTAGTGATAATTGCTATGTTGGACCAAAAGAACCAATGAGCCGGATCAGAAAAACCTTTAAGTCCCACAGACGTCACAAAAACTACTGAAGACCACAACAGCTGAAGACAACAGCTGATTACAAAGTCTGAACACAAGTGCTGAAGACAAAGTCTGAAGACACAAGTGCTGAAGACAAAGTCTGAAGACACAAGTGCTGAAGACCAAAGTATCAGACGTTGTCACAACAGCTGAAGAGGTCTTCTTCAGTAGTTGTGATGGTTTACCTTTCAGTAGTTTTCTTTGTTTCAGTATTTGTAAAACAGTTGAAGAGTATGTTCTTCAGTTGTTATAGTTTCAGTAGTAGTTGTAATAATAGTAACACTTAGCGTTTTTGTAAGAAGTTGTCAGCTGTTTGACATCTTCAGTAGTTGTGTTAACTATCAGTAGTTTGTGATAAATTCTATTAGATGTAACTATCAAGTGACATCAGCAGACGTCACATCTCTTATATAAGAGGTGTTGACCTAATGTAATTGTGACATTCCGTTACCACGAAAGCGAATATTGAATGAAATATATCTGCAGAATTCTCTCTATCTATAACCGTTTTTGTTCTTACATTGAATATCTCTTTGTTCTTGTGAATTGGCTAATTCATTGTTAGAATTCCGCTGCTATACTCTCTAATCAATCAAAACAGATCACTGATCACTGATCCTAACAAGTGGTATCAGAGCTGGTATCATTGATCGATCTAACATTGATCATTGAAACTGCTAATGATATCTATGTTTGATTGAATTAGCATATTTGCAAGAACTGGTTATAGATTATTGAATTTCTGACGCTTTCGTTCATTTATTTTGAGATCTCTCTTGGTTCAATTGGTTGTTGTGTTTTTGTTCTAAATTTGGTATAGCTTAATTGAATTTGATTGAATCTGAGATGACTACTCCTTCTAATGATCCTCACAATACCGGTTCCTCAACCAAGCCCCCGATGCTGGTTAGGACCGAGTATAACATATGGCAGCAAGAAGAATGCTTCATCACCTGTCTGTTAACAGTTCAGGTTGTTGGACATCTGTGGTACATGGACCACATAAGCCTACGGTGAACAATCCGGAAACCAATCAATGTTCCGAAGAAGAAGAGGACACATACTCTGATGAAGATCAGAAACTGTTTGAGATTGATGCTAAAGCCATGGAATTTTGGCCATGGCACTACCTAATGAAATCTATTCAGGGCTTATGCATCATGAAACTGCTCATGATCTCTGGAATGCCCTGAAGGAACAATTCGGTGGCACAAATGAGTCTTAGCAAACAACAGAGAAATCCTTGCCCAACAATATGAGACATTCTCTCATAGAAAGGGTGAGACACTGACTCAACAGTTTGAGCGTTTTTCCTGTTTGATCTCTGAGCTGAAAATGGTGGAAACAGGAATACACCAACACCCAGATGAATAACAGGTTCCTCAGATCACTGCTGAGAGATGGGACACATACACTATTGTCCTACGCTCCAGTGCAAATCTGGATAGCCTATCTCTCACCCAACTTCATGGGAAACTGCTTACATTCGAAAGAGAGATAGAGCAGAAAAGAAACTGTCCTCATCAGGAAAGCTCACCGATGACTTTGTACCAGGGAATACTGCTTGGTTGGTCATGAGTCAGAATATTCTGCATCTGAAAGCAATTATGATGAGCATATTGATTCTCTCACAATAGTTCTGATAATGCATTGTTGGTATTGAGAGTCATTCTGGCAGTAATAGTGACATCTATGCTTCATCATGGATGAGTTGAAAGGAATAGCTGATGATGATCTAGAAGAGATGGATATTCTGAGCCAAATGGCATTGATTAATCTCACATCTTAGAAGTTCTACAAGAGAACTGGCAGGAAATTTCCTGACTCTCTGGCAAAACCAAGTTGGTTTTGACAAGAGTAAGTTGAGGTGTCACAAATGCCAAAGGCTGGGACACTTTGCAAGAGAGTGTAGATCAACTGGATCTAACTCTTCTGCACCCTTTATGACTTTTCCTAGTAAGTCCACAAAACAGAGGCAACATCCTGCTGGTTCTGGTCATCATTCACATCCTAGATCTCTGCATACTTTGTCCCCCAGGGTCCAATGTCATATCCTGTTCCCTGCTATTACTTGCCTCAGTCTAATCCAGTTCAAGCTCCCATTTCACAACAATCACCTACATTGCCTGAACCTCAACCTTCCTAATCTCATCAACAAATTCACCTCACAACACAGCTTCTTCACCCCGGAGGTGTTGACTGGAGCAGTTTACCAGATGATTTGTCGGGTCATGAACAACTGTTCACTGGTGCTGGTCAACATGGTGGTGACAGTCCCTTTGGAAATCATGTATCCTCTGAGGCAAAAGCCAAACTATGTTCTGAATCATGCATAGCCGTATTTGCATCTATTAAAGAAGCAAATGTAGCTTTAATCAACAAGAACATTGAGCTAGAACAAATAATTTCCAAAAGCAAAGCTGAATTTGAGTCTGTGCTTAATGAGAAGAATGATGAGATTTACAAACTAAATGCCAAATAACTGATGATAAGGCTAGGGAAGAGATACTTCTAGAGAAGTATAGAGATCTCAAATACACCTTGCAACTACCCAGGTAGAGTGTGATCGATGGGTAAACTCTTGCAAGGTTTTGAAATGCTTCTTAGTAAGCAATCTGCTTCCAATGTGAAGTTTGGCATTGGTTACAATCACACTGCTCCACCTACAGATTTTACTCCCAGAGCAGAGGTAGAATCTGATGGTGAGAGCAATAACCAATCCATTTCATCATGTGATCTACTTTCTGATACAGCACCATCAGAAGTAGAAGTCAGCACTAAGCCCTCTCAAAACCTATCAGCTGATGTTGATGGTTCCACTGCTGACACTCACATGATCAAAGAGTTGATCAACTCAGGAGTTAATTCTGAAAGTCCTGAAAGGACTGGAGAGCAAGATTTAACACCTGAAGTTCAAACTCCAACTACTGTCAGTACTGAAAAGAAGAAAACTGTCAGTAGAAAGAGTTTGAAGACTACTAAAGAGGAAGTCAAGAAAGCAAACAATGCTTTCAAAGCACTGAAGAGCAAGTCTTCAGTAGTTTCATCCTCTTTAGTTGATGATCAACATAAGATGAAGAAGAAACCATGTGAAGTAGTTGGCTTGTTCAATCATCTTACAGATGATTGTTGGTACAAAAGAGGATCCAAACTCAAACATAAAGAGGAAATTAAAGAGAAAATGGTTAAAATGAAAACTGAGTTTGAGACCACATTTGTATCAGCAACATCAAATCCTGTAACCCTTAAGTCCATAAAGAAATCAAAAAGGAAGGGGTTAAACAGGTAACAGCTGAGATTGCTCAAAAGAAGAAGGTGCAACATAGGAACTTATCAAACTCCAATGCCAATGTGTCTGATGAGCTGAAAGCTTTATCACAAAATCAGACACAGCTGGTTATGATGGTTCAACATCTATTGGGAAGAGTAACCAATTAGATGTTCCTATGTTGAAACCACAGAAAAGGAGGTCCAAGCCAAAGGATTCCTTTTCTTCACCATCTTCTTCCTCTCAGGCTGTGTTTCCATCAAACTGTTAGTTACCATCTGTTGATAAACAGGCCCAAAACCAAAAAGGTTTGGGTCTCCAAACCTAACTGATTGTTTATAATTGCAGGGTTCTTCAACATGCCAAAGTAGCATCTGGTATGTAGACAGTGGGGGATCTATGCACATGACTGGGAACAGCTCTCTTCTTCATGACTACTCTCAAGGAAAGAAGGGGTTTGTTTCTTTTGGCAATGATGCTAGGGGTTACATCATTGGAAATGGCTTTGTCTCCAATGGAGAAATAAAGTTTGATGATGTTAATCATTGGAAAATCTCAAGTACAATCTCTGAGTGTCAGTCAAATGTGTGATAAAGGCCATGTTGCTCTTTTCACCAGTCAGAACTATAGGATTCTGTCATCCAAGTTCTGCATTTGATTGATAAGGTGTTGGATGATCACACTCTCCTGAGAGCAACAGGACAGGAGAGTATATGCCTTAGATCTTCCAAGAAAATAGATCTCAAAGGCCATCCTTGCCTATTTTCCAAAGCCTCTCCTCAAGAATCTAAACTATGGCACAGAAGGCTGGGTCATGTTAATTTCAAAAATATGAATCAGCTGATCCACAATAGTTTAGTCAGAGGCTTACCAATAAAGGAGTTCCACTGTGATGAAACCTGCACTGCTTGTTTAAAAGGAAAACAACACAAAGTCTCATTCCCTCCTATTGAAGAGCCTAAGTCCACTGCCTGCTTGCAATTACTGCATATGGATCTATTTGGTCCTGTGAGAGTGATGAGCATGGCAAAGAAGAAATACTGTCTGGTAATTGTGGATGATTACTCCAGATTTGTATGGACTTTCTTTCTACATTCAAAGGATGAGGTTGCTCAGAAGATTATTCACTTTGTGTTGTATGTTGAGAAGCAGTATTCCCTTCCAGTCAAGTGTATTAGGAGTGACAATGGAACTGAATTCAGAAACCATACACTTGATGACTTCTATCTTTCAAAGGGAATCAAAAGGCAGTTTAGCATCCCACGGACTCCAGAACAAAATGGAGTAGTGGAGAGGAAGAACAGGACCCTAATTGAAGCTGCAAGGTCCATGTTGGCTGACTCTGGTTTGCCACTGACCTTTTGGGCTGAAGCTGTTAACACAGCTTGCTATGTGCAGAATAGAGCCTTAGTAAATCAGAGGTTGATGAAGACTCCATATGAAGTTCTCCATCACTTGGCTCCTCTAATTTCATTTTTCAAAGCATTTGGGTGTCCCTGTTTTATTCTCAACACAAAGGATCAACTCCAAAAATTTGATCCTAAGGTGGATGCAGGGTATTTTGTTGGTTATTCATCTACTTGCAAGGCATACAGAGTCTTCAACTGCAGAACAAAGATAGTTGAAGAGACTTTGCATGTGAAGTTTAATGAATCTCCTATGGACAAGATTCCACAAAACCCTGTGGAGTTGTTTGATTTGGACATACTGCAATATGTTCCTTATCAACCTCCAACTGTTGCAGATCATGTGGATAAATCATCTTCTGCAGCATGTCTTCCACCTGGTGGTATTGATGATGATGATGATAATATCAATACTCACCTATTCAAGTTTAGTGACCAACTGCCTGTGTCTGCTAAATTTGATGTTCCTGTAGCTTCAGCAGTTCCATCCACAACAAATGCTGATGAGATCTCTGATTCCTCTACATCTTTTGAGTTACCATCTAATTCTTGGTTTCAAGAGTCTGCATCAACATCTGCTGCTGCTGAAGGTCCTACAAACACTTGCACAGATCTCATTGTTTATCAAGAACTGAAGAATCACCCAATGTCTCAGATTATTGGTGATATCAATGCTGGAGTTTCAACAAGAAGTCAATTGTCTAACTTCTGCTTCTATGCTCTCTTCATCAGTCAGCTAGAGCCAAAGAACTACCATGTTGCTTTGAGAGACAATGGATGGGTTGAAGCCATGCAGCTTGAGCTACTTCAGTTCAAGAAACAGCAAGTGTGGGAACTGGTTCCTCTTCCCCCAGGTAAGTGTGCAATAGGCACTAAATGGGTGTTTAGGAATAAAACTGATGAAAATGGGCTTATTGTTAAGAACAAGGCTAGACTGGTTGTACAGGGGTTTTCACAAGAAGAAGGTATTGACTATGATGAAACCTTTGCCCCTGTAGCCAGACTAGAGGCAATCAGATTGTTTTTAGCCTATGCTGCATTCCACAATCTTAAAGTTTTTCAAATGGATGTCAAAAGTGCATTTTATATGGTAAATAAGGAAGAAGTTTATGTGTGTCAACCACCAGGTTTTGAGGATAATAAACATCCTGAATGGGTGTATAAACTTGATAAGGCTCTTTATGGGTTGAAACAAGCTCCTAGAGCCTGGTATGAGCACTTTCCACTTTTCTTCTTAAGAATAATTTCACTAGAGGCTCCATTGATAAAATGTTGTTTATTAAGAAGGTGGATCAGCATAAGCTACTTGTTCAGATTTATGTTGATGATATCATTTTTGCATCCTCTGATCCCCAGTTGTGTGATGATTTTACAACTTTAATGAAAAAGAGGTTTGAAATGAGTGCAATGGGAGATTACAGTTCTTTCTAGGCTTGCAAATTAAACAAAAGGCTGATGGAACCTTTATTCATCAGTCAAAATATACAAAAGATCTTTTGAATAAGTTTGATTTACAAAACTGTAAGCCCTGTTCTACTCCCATGTGCAACACCACACAACTGGATGCAGATCAGAAAGGTAAAGCTGTTGATGAAACACTTTACAGATGTATGATTGGGTCCTTGATGTATTTAACAGCTTCTAGACCAGATATTATGTTTGCTACATGTGTTTGTGCTAGATTTCAGGCTGCTCCTAAAGAGTCTCATTTGATTGCAGTCAAGAGAATCTTTAGATATTTGCAAGGTACACAATCTCTAGGTTTATGGTATTCCACTGGACACTCTTGCAATTAGTTGCTTTTTCAGATAGTGACTATGCAGGGTGCAAGTTAACTAGAAAGTCAACTTCTGGTGGTTGTCAATTCCTAGGCAACTGTTTGATTTCTTGGCAGAGTAAGAAACAAACATCTGTTGCTACATCAACTGCTGAAGCCGAGTACATTGCTGCTGCAAGTTGCACTTCTCTAGGTACTCTGGCTTCAGAACCAACTTCTGGATTATGGCATTACAGAGACTAAGACTCCATTATTAATGGATAGTGCTTCAGCTCTGTGTATTGTCAAAAATCCAGTCCAGCACTCTAGGACCAAACATATAGAGATCAGACATCACTTTATTCGGGATTGTTTTGAAAAAGGTCTGATTGATCCTAAGTTTGTGCCTAGTGCTGATGAGCTTGCAGATATTTTCTAAGCCTTTGGATAGTTCTACTTTCCAAAACTTGTGTTAAGGCTTGGTATGCTGCAGCTAGAATAAGTGACAACTACTGATGATCTTAGTAATAAGTACTGGTGATCATTGGTAACCATGTCACATATAAGTACTGATGAGTTTTTTCACCTTCAGTAGTTTTATAACTACTGACGGCTAAATGCCTCACAAGTACTGAAGTACTTTATCTGTTCTAAACCACTGATGTAGTTACAACTACTGAAATCTACAAACAGATAAGTACTGACGTCCTATGAAACACCTGAAAAGCAGATGCAAAGTCTGATGAGTAAGTGTTGAGGACAGTATGAAACAGCTGAAGGCTATGAATTGACGAAAACTACTGAAGAGAACTTTCTCTTCAGTTGTTTCTACAACTGCTGTTTCATCCTAAACAACTGATGACAAAACCATGTCTTCAGTAGTTTCACAACTACTGATGACTAATACCAAGTCATCAGCTGTTTTCAACAACTGATGACAAAGCCATGTCTTCAGTAGTTTCACAACTACTGAAGACTAACACCAAGTCTTCAGCTGTTTTCAACAACTGCTGACAAAACCAATGTCTTCAGTAGTTTCACAACTACCAAGTCTCAGTTGTTTCATCATCTGAAGTCAAAACCATGGTCTTCAGTAGTTTTCTAACTGCTGATGCCTAAAACCACGACTTCAGCTGTTTCAACGTCTGAAAGGGTAATACCATGTCAACAGTCGTTTAAAAATACTGATGACTAACACCAAAAACCCTTCAGTCGTTTTCTAACCCGTACCCTATAAATATCCGACCTAATCCTTCAGAGCCTCATCTTCTTCAAACCTAACGTTCATCTCTCCAAAACTTCTCTCTCATAAATGGCGTCCATGCAGCTCAAACCGCGACACAACTGTGTAGCTTACCTCACCAAATCGCCATTCTGGGCTAAGTTCGATAATGCTATTGATCTTATGGTCCAGTCACCTACAAAACGGCCTTTCTTCTCAATCCATCCTTCATGCTGAATCCCTTAACCAGTTTTGGATGAACGTCACCCTCACCACTGGGGAGAACAACACAGAGTCTCTCCGGTCGGTCATCAACAACCACCAAGTGGTCATCACTCCCGATATACTTCGTCAAACCTACACCTGGATGATGCCACTTTCCTGCTGGATATCCAAAGGGCACAACTGATTTATCCTTTGCCCACCATGGATATCAGGGAAACCTTAGTGCCTCCACCATACTGAAGAAACATTTCCATGATGCTGAACGTCTCATATTTCACATGGTAAATGTCTGTTTGGCTCCTAAGACTTCCTCTTGGGATCAAATGTCTACAAGGTGGCAGCAGGTAATGTACTCCATCCTTGAGCAACAACCTTTAAATTTTTCGGAAATACTATTTTCAAAGCTCAAGGATATGGCTCAAAAACAAACTGCTAACCTTTGGATATTATATCCTCAGTTCATAATGGCCATAATTGCAAACCAGCTTCAAGCTGAGGGACTTGTTGGCCTGGGAGTCCCTGCTATGGCTGTATTGCCTGAAGTATACTCCCGGCACAACTCTGACCAATCACTCAAAATGGCTGCCAAGCTGCGCAAACCCACGCAGCTGGAACCCACAGCCACCACCTCCAAATCAAAAGTCCCCACCAAACCCACTCAAAAAAACCAAAAAGGCTACTCAGGGAAATGAGTCCCCTGAGGATGCCCCTGCAACACAAACGCAGGCTATATCCACTGGTTATAACCCCTAGTGGATATAAGGACTCTCCCAGCCACAGCCGCTCAGGATTCCTCTCAAAAGGAGCCTGCAGCAACCACAGAAGGGGTACCCACCAATCTGGGATCTTCCTCATTTGAGGAGATTGCCATTGAAGAGCACCATTCTCTCCAGGTGCACACTGCTTTTACCCCATCTCCCCATGCAACCGCCCCCCAAAGTCCTACATTACTTGTTGCACAAGTGCTGACTCAGTTGCACTCTCACCCCCTCCCCAGATACCAATACTACTGGGAATACTTCTACCATTGAGGGGGAGGACCAAAGTGCAGCTGAGAACCCACAGCATAGGGGTTACAATGTTCCTTCTCCTAGTGTAGCAATGGAGATTGGAACTTCTGGTGAGGCTGCCACTTCTCCTGCTTCAGCATATGATCAGGTTGTAGTTGGTACCATTACTAAGACCTTACCAGAGGCAACTGCTGATGACGGACAAAGTCCTGAGGCAGGAAGTCCCCAGTTCCAAGACAAAGGGGCACATGCTACAACTGAGCTACACTCAGTGCATGTTCATCCTGATCCTATCAGGAGGTCAGGTGATTCAGTACTACTGATGATGACCTGGGCTTCTTTACGATGTAATCGCCAAAACACCATCCTGGAAGAGGAGTGAGCAGACTCAAAGAGCTGCTTGCCAAAACTTCTAAGGAACAAAGACCATCTGCCTCTATCACCTCACAGATGGCACCTTCATCTGAAGGTCTCCCAAACACTGAGCCACTCCCAACAACTCAGCCACGCCTCTGCTTCTGGCACTATTTCTCAGGAACAGAACCCTCCTGAGCAAATAGTTGCTATCCTTCAAAATTCCCTCCCTCTCATCACACCCATAATCACTGACATAGTGATCAAAGCCATTGATGAGAGGCTTTCCTCAGTAATACAACCATTGATAGAGGAGGTTGTGGGCAAACAACTTTCTGGCAATCAACCCCTTGCAACCAATGCAACCAAAAAGGGGAGATTAAGTCAGTGAAAGCAAAAAGAAAGAGGAGTACAGAGGAGAAAGAAAAGGAGAAAGAAACAGAAGGGAGAGTAGTGGAAAAGGAGTTGGAGTTGAATGTGGAGACCGATAAAGAGAAGGAAAAAGAGAAAGCCTTGGAGCTACTGATAAAAGAGGCTGATGCCGAACACAGCAGATCAATGGACAACATCATTGATCAGCTGTTTAGGCAAGGCCATGACACCGATAAACTTGACTCTGAGATTCGACGATTAGAGATTGAAGAAATCCAGAATAGATGGGCAAGTTATGAAGTGTTAGAAAGAGAAAGGCTTGAGATCATGATTAGATTTATTGCAAAATATCTGGGAAGATCAATGATCGAAATCAAAGCTTGGTCCAGGGACAGTATCTTGGCAATCACCACCAAGATCTGTTCATCTGAAGCATATACTAAGGGACTTGTTATTGAAGCTTTGAATGAAGCAGGAGCAGGGAGCAGGACTGAGCTAGCCAAATACTCAAAAGCAACACTCACCTCCAAAATGCTAACTCAGCCTGTCAACATTCCCTCTCCAAAACAACCACAACCACAACCCACAAAACCAACTCCCTTACCATCTAAACCACAGCCGATGATGCACCTAAGAAGAAGAAGAGAAGGGTGTTGAGGCTAGAAGAAGAAGAAGAGGATGATGTGGAAGAAGATAGGCTGCCTCTGTCTGCAGTCCTAAATTGGCTAAAGCCAAACCCATGCCCATCACTCCCACTCACAGATGGAAGCTGTGAGAGTAAGATTGAAGAAGAACAGCAGCAAAAGCTTCATGATGATGAAATGCTGAAAAGCATTGACAAAACTTATGCTGCTTCGTCATCAATAAGTATGAAGAAAGAAGCTCTGAGGTTGTACACCCTTGCCAACACATTTCAATATCAGAAGGAAAAGGTGAGAGTATGGCCTGATCCTAGGGTGGCTCACAGGATTGTAAAGAAAGACATTCCTTCGAGATACAAGGGCCAAGTCAAAAGGATCGTAGATGAAGAGATCACAGTGGTCCTTGTAGTATCACCCTGGGAGATTGTAGAAGACTTCAAGAAGGCCTATGAGACTAAACAACCACCCCAAAAGATGTTAGAGAACAAAATTATTAAAAAGGGGTTAGTCTACAAGAGGCTTGAGAACTTCAAACAAAATGAGCTCAGTCTGTTACTTGAAGGGACTCATCCTGATGAGTTTGCATACAGACAGATTACAACAGTTGAGCTCAAAAATGGTAAACAGGCCAAGTACATCTCAGAGCTGTATGGGCGAGAAGGATTGTTTGATGGTGAAGCCGAGAACCTGACCATGGAAGAACAAATTATGTTTCTCAGAGCATACACCAGAGAATCCTACAGACTTATACATGGGAAGTGAGTCTCATGGATGGGGCAGCTCAGTGTCCAATTCCCCAATACAGAGCTCCCATCCATACATTGCCAACCAAATTTCAGAGACTCATTTCCAGGCCAGTGCTATATGGGTCATCTTCTCAACTGATCAAGAAGGAAAAAGACCAACCATTCTGCCAACAATAAGTGGGACCTCAATAAAGTTAAAGGTTTTGGCTGCATTGGTTCAGGGGGAGTTTGTTGGACCAAAGAAACCAATGAGCCGGATCAGAAAAACCTTTAAGTCCCACAGACGTCACAACAACTACTGAAGACCACAACAGCTGAAGACAACAGCTGATTACAAAGTCTGAACACAGTGCTGAAGACACAAGTGAAGACACAAGTCTGAAGACACAAGTGCTGAAGACAAAGTCTGAAGACACAAGCTGAAGACAAAGTCTGAAGACACAAGTGCTGAAGACAAAGTCTGAAGACACAAGTGCTGAAGACAAAGTCTGAAGACACAAGTGCTGAAGACAAAGTCTGAAGACACAAGTGCTGAAGACAAAGTCTGAAGACACAAGTGCTGAAGACCAAAGTATCAGACGTTGTCACAACAGCTGAAGAGGTCTTCTTCGTAGTTGTGATGGTTTACCTTTCAGTAGTTTCTTGTTTCAGTATTGTAAAACAACTGAAGAGTATGTTCTTCAGTTTGGTTATAGTTTCAGTAGTAGTTGTAATAATAGTTAACACTTAGCGTTTTTGTAAGAAGATGTCAGTTGTTTGACATCTTCAGTAGTTGTGTTAACTATCAGTAGTTTGTGATAAATTCTGTTAGATGTCACTATCAAGTGACATCAGCAGACGTCACATCTCTTATATAAGAGGTGTCGACCTAATTGTAATTGTGACATTCCGTTACCATGAAAGCGAATATTTAATGAAATATATCTGCAGAATTCTCTCTATCTATAACCGTTTTTGTTCTTACATTGAATATCTCTTTGTTCTTGTGAATTGGCTAATTCATTGTTAGAATTCCGTTGTTATACTCTCTAATCAATCAAACGTAGATCACTGATCCTAACATGCTCCCCTACCTAAAGAAGGGGATGATGCTCAAGGCTTGAGTGCCATTGATGCTTGGAAGCATGCAGAATTTCTGTGTCGCAATTAAGTTTTGGATGGTATTTGTGACTCATTGTATAACTTGTATTGCAATATAAAGATTGCCAAAGAATTGTGGGATTCTTTAGACAAGAATTATAAAATTGAGGATGCCGGTAGCAAGAAGTTTATAGTGGCTCGATTCTTGAATTTTAAAATGGTTGATGACAAGACTGTGATTAGCCAAATTCAGAAGTTACTAGTTATACTTCATGAAATTCATATGGAGGGATGTCTCTGAATAACACGTTCTAAGTGGCAACCATGATTGAAAAGTTATTTTCAAGTTTGATAGAGTTTAAGAATTATATTAAGCTTAAACAAAAGGAGGTAAGTGTGGATGAACTTATTATTCATCTTTGAATTAAAGAAGACAACAAAATATCTCAAAAAGGACCCACTTGGAACCAACGACTAAGGCAAATATGGTTAAATATAGGCAGTCATCAAAGGGTTATAAAAGTAAAGGGAAAAAGCCAACCGGGAAACCAAAGGTGAACCTTGGATCAAAGAAAAGGGTTGTGAAAAAGAAACCTCCACCTCCACCTTTCCAAGGGATTTGTTACAATTGCAATGAGACGGGACATCAGGCTAATTAATGCATGCAACCAAAGTGTGAGTGTGCGCATATGGTGGATGAAGTTGGTGCACCACTAGTGATAATGATCAGTAAGCTATCAACAATGGTGGAAGAGGTCAACCTCGTGAGAGATAACCCACATGGATGGTTTATTGATATGGTAGCTACCCCTCATGTGTGTGGTGATAAGACCCCCTTTATCACTTTTAAAGAGGTTAATGGTGATGAAAAGCATTATATAGGTAACAAAGCTATAACCGACATCAAAGGTGAAGGATATGTGATCTTGAAGATGACTTCCGGGAAGGAACTCACCTTGAGCAACACCTTGTATGTCCCAAATATTCGCAATAATCTTGTTTTGAGATGGTAGCTTAATAAGTTTGGTTTTCATTTAGTGTTTGAGTCAAACAAGTTTTGTCCTTACTAAGCATGGAAAGTTATGCCCTCAATGGTATGTTTCAGTTGAAATGAATAAGACTACTACTTCTATTTATATGCTTGAGTCTTTAATGTCTGGCATGATAGACTAGGACATGTAAATTGTAATTTTATTCGTCATTTAGTAAATTTAAAATACATACCTACATTCCATATTGACATAAACTCTAAATGCAAAACATGTGTTAAAGCAAAACTTACAAGATTATCATTTAAACTGCTTGAAAAAGTAACCAAAACCCTTGGTTAAATTCATCTGTCATATGTGATTAAAAGCACACCCAACAAAAGGTGGCAACAAATATTTCATCATGTGTATTCACGATTGCACTAGATATTGTTATGTATATTTACTTAAAAGTAAGGATGAGGCAATCGACAAGTTTATCTTGTATAAAAACAAAGTTGAGAATCTACTAAACAAGAAAATTAAAGTTGTGAGAAATGATAAAGGTGGTGAATATGACACCTTTTGCCGATTTATGTGCAAAAAGTGACATGATACATGAATGTATGACACCTTACTCACCACAATCAAATGACATTGCGGAACGAAAAAACCACACTTTAAAAGAGATGATGAATGGAATGTTGATAAGTTCTAGGATGAGCCATGATATGTGGGGGAAGTTATCGTCTCGACCAATTATCTTTTAAATAAAAGACCAACAAAGAAAAGGTATTTAACCCCTTATGAGTTATGGATGGGTAGAAAACCATCATATAGTTATCTCAAAGTGTGGGGTGCCTAGCTAAGATGATTTTTCCACCTCCTAAAGCTCAGAAACCAAAACCCAAAAATGCCGATTGCATTCTCATTGGATATGCTCAAAACAGTAATGCATATTGATTTCTTGTACATGAGCCTAAGAATCCCGATGTACAAAAAAACACTATCATGGAGATAAGGCCAGGGATTGCTTCATACATTGTAAATGTGTTTCTAATGCAATGACAAACACATGCATCTTCATCAACTCAGTTAGATGATAGAGGTGCAAGCTCATCAACACAAATTGATAACATACTTCATGATAGTCAACAAGAATAACCCGAGGTTGAAGAGGGAGAAATTAGATGAAATAAAAGGGCGAGGGTTGAGAATTCTAATGGTCCAGACTTTGTAAGTTATCTGGTTGAGGGTGAGCCCAATACCTACCATGAACGGTCTCCTCTTCGGAAGGACCTCAACAGAAAGAGGAGAGCAAGCATGAAATTGATTCAGTTATGCACAATCGTACTTTGGAGCTAGTAGATCTTCCTCTTGGTTGCAAACCACTTGGATATCGTTAGATATTAAAAAAGAAGATGAAAGCTGATAGAAGTATTGATAATTACAAAGCAAGGTTTGTAGTCAAAGGTTTTAGACAAAAAGAGGGTCTAGACTATTTTGATACTTACTGACATGTGACTCGAATAACCTCTATAAAAATGGTTCTTACTATTATGACATTAAGAAATTTGGAAATACATCAAATGGATGTCAAAACCGCATTTCTAAATGCATATTTAGAAGAAAATATTTACATGGAGCGACCCGAGGGTTCTCTGCCTATGGTCAAGAGGGTAGAGTATGTAAACTTGTCAAGTCATTGTATGACTTAAAGAAAGCTCCAAAACAGTGGCACCAAAAGTTTAATCATGTCATGATTCACAATAGTTTCAAAATAAATGAGTATGATAAATATGTATATGTGAAAGATATACCAGGAGGTTATGTAATTTTATATCTCTATGTAGATGATATGATTAACATTAGGAGTAATCATAAAATAATTAGATCTACTAAGAAGATGTTGAAAGGAATATTTGACATGAAAGACGTGGGTTTACCGGATGTAATTTTGGGAGTGAAAAGTTTTCGAACCCAAGATGGTCCTGTGTTAAGTCAAGCTCACTATGTTGCAAGATTCTTGAAAAATTCAGCTCGGGAGACACAGGTGTAGTACATTCTCGGTTGATACGACCCAACATCTAAAGAAAATTAGAGGCGAGGGTGTTGCTCAGTTAGAGTATTCAAGAATCATTGGTTAGGGGTGTTCAAATTCGGATATTCGAATATTTCAGATAGTGAATTTCACTATCAGAATCCGAATATGAAATTTCAGATGCCCAAAATTTTAGAATCGGATTAGGATATCCGTTTGAATATTCGAATTCAAAAACAAATTGTATTATTTAATAAAATTTATAAAAATATAATAATTTTTATTGATTTTTTTTCATAAATTCAAAGCTTTTATTAAAAATTTTCCGAAATATATGAACATATCCTAAATATTTAATTAATATTAATATTTTTATAAAAATATTTTGGATATTTCAGATATCCAAAATATCTGAAATCTCTCAAAAATACTATCCAAATCCGAATCTGAAATTTCAGATATCTGAAGTTCGGATATCCAAATTTCGGATATTTTGGATTCAGTTTCGGATATTTCGGATTCAGTTTCGGATTTGGATATTTTGAACACCCCTATGTTGGGTTGTTGGACCATTATCAAAGTTGTTTAACCATTTAAACATGAAAAACACAGCGGAATAAAACCTTAATATTATGATTTGTAATCTGGAAATTAAGGCATATTATATAACATCAACAAACCCAAAAACATAGGATCAACTATATGTGCATGAACTAGCTATCAAGAAGGAATAACAACCAAAACAACACCATGAAAACTACCTTTCAGGAGCTGCTCAAAACCATGAGATTTGATGAAGATGATGATGTTCTTGAACGACCAAAACACCAAGGAGAGGTGTCCTCAAGCTTCCATACCCACAAGCATCAAGCAAAGCACCTTGTGTTAGGATTTCTACACCAAAATCGAACCTAGAAGCTGCTAAAAAACCTCCTTTCTAGCCGTGAGTTTCTTGAAGTTTTTGGAGAGTTTTGTTCTTCTTGGCTTTTGCATGTGAGAGAGAGAATAAGGTGGAGTGGGTAACTAGTAAATGAGTTGTGTTCTCAAAAAAAAAAAAAAAACAAATGAACCAACCCCCATGAAAAGGGGCGGCTGAATTCTTCTCAAATTGGGGTTTCCCCCCAAATTTTATCAACCATTTATAATTTAACTAGTCACTAGTATAAGTTATGTAATTAACCTTTTAATTATATAACTTATACTCACTTTTATTACTTGATGTTATTTAACCAATTTAAATAACATTACAAATAACACCCATGAACAAAATATCCCTATAAGTTGTTCCATCTCATATGCAACTTATTTAGAAAACCCATTTTCTAAATTGGTGTAATTATTTAATTGTATGATCATATCATCAAATTAATATTAATTGGTGTTTGCTAAGCTTGTTATTGGGTATGACCCGACTTGGATCATAACGTACTAACCACATCAATTTTCTATGTGTCTTGGGCAGAAAGAATCCAACAATTTCCCACTTGAACAAGATCCATAGAAGATTGATGCAAGTAGTAAATACCGCCTAACAACGGTTTACTACCCTTAATACGCATGACTAAAAGCCATTCAATAACATCATCCCCTTCAAGTATCCAACTTGAAATGATTTAGGTGAATAAATCATTTATCCTTTTGTTACAGATGTCATGTTAAATCCAAGGACACAAAATGATCATTCCTTGTTGATTTAACTTAATCAGGCCGTAGACATCTTGCTCTGAATAAGAGGAACAAATTCCATCTTGACTACATTCATTTCTCACATTCACCTCGTGTCACACCTGAACATAGCCTAATGACTGTCCATTATTTCAGAGCAGTGAAGAACTAGCTCAAGGTATAACACATTGGTGAATATCAAAACCAATATGTATCTCAGGTCAGAGTATACCAAATGATATTTGCCTTTACTCAAATTCACTTATGATCAATCTAGAAGATTCCATGTAGTAAAATTTGAGATGCGGGCCAGTCCAATATTCGTATCCCACAAATATCTATGAACTTTGGCAGCAACCAATTGCTCTATATTCATGCCTTATGAATATCCACCAATCCATGTTCATAATAGTCTTACATTCATATTTTTTCCCACAAACATGACCGACTACGGACATTTAGAATAATAAACATATTCATGGATTTATACATGCTAAAAGGAACATAACTTAGAATATCGCAAGTATATGAAAGAGTTAATATTACATTATTCCAAACTTTTAAATACTAAAAAGATCAATTCCAATCACTAGAATATCAAAGTCCTAAGGCACAAGTATGACTTTAATGCTTTTCCCTTTCAAGGAGCTTCATGAGTGGATTCGTAATGTTTTGATCAGTGTGAACTTTACAAATACATATCTGCAGGACCGGTGAAGGGTGGTCACTTACAACACAACAACACAAAGAGGAAACAAACTAAACTTAATCAAACAGTAATATGGATTAACCACAATAGATGATACTAAGAACACAAGTAAGTAAGCAAGAGACAGAACAAGAAAATAAGAGACACAAGTATATGGTTTTCAATATTATAGTATATTGCTTTCTCAAGTTCTATTACAAGTGCTACAAAGCATAAAAGAAAATTACAAGAACATGAGATACTTATACTACATCCTACAGCCGACCATACTTTGAAGGCCATGTTAGGATCTGGTATTTGAATGAAACACCAACTGATTAACGTGTTAAACCAAACCAAATAGTGTGGAATCCTATTTGATTGGCGATCCAATCAGTGAGAATGCACGTAGAAACAATAACGTATTGAATCTAACATCAAGAATCGATTAGGAATCGATCTACAACGTTCTATGAACTTGGAGTACGAACTTAGAGGCTTCTGGACGGCTAGGGTACGTCTGGAGTCGAAGTGAATTGAATGATTACGTTTTTCCACGAATTAAGTGGTATTTATAGGTTAAGGTTTCTTAATCGTGCGACTGGACCATTTGCATGGTTCAGTCGTGCGATTGAGTTATGCGGTTGATCCATTCGCACGACTGAGTTTTCAGTCGTGCGACTGAGTCAATCTCATGTTTCAATCATGCGACTGATCCAGTCTCCTGGTTCATTCGTACGATTGGTTCATTAGCATGAAGTTATTCATGCGTATGGTCCATTTTCATGGGCCAATCACATGAGAACTTCACATGATTAAGTTTGAATATGTTTCATAGTCATTAATTGATTTAGATATTACTCAAACAAAAACAACCTATATAGTTAAGTCAATAAGCGTTATTACATACCAATCAATGAAATATTCAACATTAAGCACAACCACATATTGTATTTCATTAAGTACCCGTACAATTACAATTACATAAGTGTAAGACAATACAAAGATATTAAATTAAGATCAGAAACTAGGGACACATGTATCAACAAACTCCCCCTTGGACCTAGATTCATCTATTGTCTTACCTTCTTCATAACCTCTTCGTACTTCTTGTACTTCTCCTCTCTTGTGAATCCTGTGTGTATCTCAAATGCAAAGCAGAGTCGTATCACATTTTGGAATTGGAGGGCTTGTACAATATCTTGCGTGTCATAGAACAGTGGCCACTTGTATAATGTGTATACATCATCAGCAGACAAGTTTGTAAGCCACATTGGGTCAAATACCCTTATAGTATCCATTTTGCCCTCTTTGTTGAGAACTATGACCGCCTCCCCTGTTCTCCAATCATAGTACCACCATTTAAAGTGTGGAGTGAAGTCCTGTGGCATTTCCCTAAGAGGGATTCTTGACATTGTTCTTGGGGGACTCCACTTCAGCACTATCTTAGGCTTTCCAGTTATGGGATCAATTTCAGAACGTCTGATATACCTCATAGGTTGTTGAGGTTTGAAGTTGACCCACTGGTGTGGTACTCTTTCTTCAGGGAAGCCTCAAACCAGCCTGACATCTTCCTCGGGTCAACATATAGTAACTTCAGTTTAGCCAGCTGGTTGAGCTCAAAACCAGTAGAGACTTTAGATCATGCGGGAATCTAAAGTACTCGATACCCATCTCTCTCTTTATCGCGTATACATTAAGATCATCAAAATGAGCCCACACGATAATCTTGCCTGACACCTTTTGATGTTTCTTTACTTTGTAGAGCCTGGTGTAGACATTTGGTTTAGGATCAGAGCGTTGTGCTCGGATCTTCTCAAAACATGCAGCCCATTCAGCCTTTCTGATATCAACATCGGCGTTTGAGGCTTGGGCTTATTCTTCAACCTTCCAGTCTCTTGCTCCATCTAATCCAGTATATCAAATGTATCACTGACTAGGGAATCACCTAGATTGGGGACCACATTTCCCTCTTTGTCAGTATACTCTGGATAGTGAGCTTCCATGACATCCTCGATCTCTATCTCATCGATATCCTTAAGGTCGTCATCACTGTCTCCTTCAACAGTTGGAGCATCTTTTACAATCTCATTAGGATTGAGCTTGAACATTTCTGCCAGTTCCTCATTAGTAAGATCATGAATTATTTCCCCTTCTTCAAGGGTGTAATTCACTGATCTTCTGACAATCCCTTGCAGATCAAGAATCATGGTTAGTTGAGTCTTGATCTGTTAAAGGGGAGAATATCATGTTCATCCCTTTGATAAATTGGATCTACTTGATTTAAACATTCAATATATCAATCATTAGTTAACAATCAAGACATAACCATAATAATCGAAAACATAACTATTTACATTACATATAAACATGTATTTCGTTAATTTCATACATAATCCGAATACAAAAGATTTTAAATAACAATAAAACAACTAAGCATTACTCTTGTCCTGGATCATCGGCTCTTCTGCTGCCAGGTTGGATGAGGAGGCACTCGGATCTTAAGTACGTTTGGTCCTCCTTTCGCTCGCTGATGTGGCACCTGCAGCTGAAGAGTCGTCATCATCATCATCACTAACATCAGCATGACCATAATGATCATCACCATCATCATCATCATCATCACTATCATCATCAGCATCATCATCTCCATCACCTTTTCCTATCTTTAAGGGCTCTTCCTTGGACCCTTTGAGCTTTAACTACAGAGATTTGTTTGCAGCCTCTAGCTCCTCAATCCTTTTGGCGTGTTGCTCCTGGAGCTGAGACATCTGATGCGCCTGCTCATCGATCAATCGTGCCTGATGGGAGAGCTGTTGAGATCGGATAGTGGTCAGGTCTACTAGCTGTCATATCTGATTGGTCTTCTCTTCATCTACAACTAACAGTCTCAGCACCATTCGATTAAGTGTTGAGAGCTGTTCCTCTACCCCACTGGGAGGCAGAGGCGATCCAGATGGATATGGAGAGAAAGAAGATGGTGCTGCAGGATGGCTAGTGGTGGTGGTGACTGTGGTGAAGATTGGAGGTGGTATAGATGATGGTGGTGGTGGTGAAGGTGTGAATGATGTGGTGGTGGATGGAAGGGTGGTAGTGGTATGAGGGGAAATGGTGGTAGGGATGGCGGCTGTGGTGGTAGGTATGGTGGTGGCTGTGGTGGTAGGTATGGTGGTGGCTGTGGTGGTGGCTGTGGTGGTGATGAAGGTGATTCTGCGCTTCTTTTTCAAGCCGTGGGGCTGAGCCATCCTCTTCTTCCTCGATCCAGTCGAGGAGGATGCTCCCCCTAGAACATGGCCTGGCAGATCAGGAGGATATGTAGGATCAGCAGTAGTCTCTCCCAATCTGCCGTGGCGTCCACCAACCGCCCAGAGCCCCTGTTCTGTGGGAACAACTTTACTTCCCACAGTCTGGGTTAGTGGCTCCTCATCTGACTCCTCTTCCTCCTCACTAGGTATAAATTCTCGGTGGAAGCCAGCGGACTCTGCAATATCTCCAGTGGGGGCAGATACAGGAGATGCACTATCAGTAGTGGGGCCACTTGGTCGAGTGGGCAATGTATCTCCTACATCCCCACTATCATCATCATCAGAGTCATGCTCTAGGAGCTGTAGCTGCTCATCATCGGAGTTGCTGTCTGTGTGACGCCACTTACGTCTGCCTTGCGCCACGTAACTCTCATTGGCCAGATGGCCTATCAGTCTCTTCACCTGGGGCTTTACCTGCTTACCCCGGTAGACTCTTATAGGACCCAGGGTCGTATCGTACATAATCTCTAGAGCCACAGCATCGTGGCGCTCCTTAGGAAGTGATGGCA
Organism: Flaveria trinervia; assembly: GCA_025506515.1. NCBI lineage: Eukaryota > Viridiplantae > Streptophyta > Magnoliopsida > Asterales > Asteraceae > Flaveria > Flaveria trinervia. The sequence goes on along the minus strand of CM046458.1, from coordinate 47,700,976 downwards.
GCTTCTCATAGAAAATCAGCTGCAAGAATCTGGGGTACATACAAAATCCCTCCTTTCCCTTTGCCTCCAGATTCTCCACAAGGTAAGAAAAGATCATGCTCGAGAAGCTGAAGGGGTAGTTCAGCACTAGTGCCACATAGGCATTCTGGATCTGGTCTGAAAGATCATCAATCCCACCCCTTCTTGAAGCAATGCACTTCAGTATGACATGTGCCAAGTACTTGTACTGGGGACACAGGTTGCTCTTGTTGAGCACACCTGAGTTGATGTCCCCAACGTACTTAATCCTCAGAAAACAACCTCTCACTGTCAGCGGGTGTAGCTTGGTGGGGTATCCAACATCATCTCCCAACCCAAGTACACGCTGAATGTCTTCAGCTGTAATCTCTATGTCCATACCAAAGATAGAGCTCCTAATGCTGTATGGCTCACGTGATCTATCCACAGATGCATTCTCCCAGAAGGTCTGGTGTATAGACCTATAGGGAGTTCATGGGGTAGAGATGGCCTTGTGTATCCTCGATCGCTTGAGAAAAGCGATGATCTCGGCAAATTCGGCACCATTTCGAGTTGTGTGGTCTAAATGAGCATAGATGTTGTGCTTGGGATTGATAGACCATCTCTCCACCATCGATCTGTAACACAAGATACATAAACATTAGATACTTACATAACACATATTAGTTCTAAGTAACTTGATAGGATTCATTCTGATTCATTCATGCGAATGAATCATGCGACTGTGTTCAGTCGGCTATTCTATCATGCGACTGGACTCATTCGGGTGAATGAACTTGCATCTTAGTTCAATCAGTTGGCTGAGCCTGCGATTGGTTCAGTCGGCCGACTGAGCTCATTCGCATGACACATTCGGCCGATTGAGCTATTCGGCCGGCTCAATCGTGCGATTGGAGTTCATCCATACGACGAGTCGCATGACCTACTGTTTGGTCGACTTAGGTTCGAATCTTGACCAATTCATGAAATTAAACATTGTGTAAAGGTTCTTTAGACTTGCAATCACTTAACTAATAACCTAATAACATTATTTATAACATTTTACATGGTTTCAGTAGGTTATTAGTCCATTGATTGGTTCGGTTCTTGTTTCAATCGCGAATCACTAATTAGGGCACCATTTCTTCTGATTTCGGTGAGATTTCATCAAATTATACCTGTATAAATGCAAACACACGTCAGAATATCAAGAAGGAAGTGTAATAGAGGTCTAAAAAAATTTGGGCAGAGTAACGGTATGATGTGCGATTTAAGGGCGATTGGGAGTGGTGAGAAGCATGCGATCGACTGTGGCCCTTTATATACTGAATCTGAGTTCAATCGGCCGACTGGACTCATTTGCTCAGTTGATTCGGGCGAAAGAAACTCAGTCAGGCGATTGACTCAGTCGATCACCTTCAGTCGGCCGACTGAAGCTCAGTCGGTCGGCTGACTCAGTCGCACACTCCCATTCGGATGAATGACTCATTCTTATTACCCATTTAGATGAACAGCTCATACTCATGTCCATTCGGCTGTTTAATGTATGAGTATGGTCCATTCGCATGATTGGTCCATACTCATGGTCCAGTCATGCGAATGGGTCATACTCTTGAAATTTTCTAACTTTATGACCATTTGACTTTTAGACCCTTTTAAACTGCTGATTTAACATTATGAACACTTGATCATCTCAGGCATGATCATTTTAACTTAAAACTTTTGATCACCTCAGACGTGATCCTTTTAAGACATTTTGTCACCTCTGATGTGACCTTTTTTTTTCCTTCAAAGTGCATGTGGTCACTTCAGACCTGACCTTTTAGATGATAAGGTCCTTTATCAACTTCCATGACATAGTACGATACTGCATAAAACTGAAATAGACTAATGTTGTACTTACATAAAAAGAATTAACACTGAAAATTACACTAAGATATGTTTTTGTGTTTTGTGAGAGTTAACTCCTAAGATGTAACTCTAGGAATAATTTTTCTGAGAGGGCAGCCTTAATCTTTTAAACCATACATGGACCAATTCAAGCTGGAATCATACAGGATATTCAAATCATTAGAGACGAGTTAGCTAAAACCTTTGATGCTCTATTCGTGTTTTCCATCTAAAGCCATTTAGCAAATTTAGGAAATCATACTAGTACTATTAGGTCCCCACTCTGATTTGAACTTTCAAGAATTGTAGCCACAGTGATTGTCAGTATACTTATCCTCTTAAATCCATACATAGACTTTCAACTCAGTTGGGTGATCGATTTAAGGTTTGTTTGTTTCAACAAACATTTGCGGATCCCACAATTATATGGTAATCAACATTCCTCAGGAGATTTTTTAGCGGTCTTAGGATAGTGTTCAAGAAGAGACTATTCTTAAAACTTTCAAAGAGAAGCCAATCCTCAGGTTAGTGCCATCACACAACAGAGAGGCGGCAAACAACAATGAGTTCTAGAATATATAGGTTATGCTTATCCTCAGGTCAGTGCCACCACACAGCAGAGAGGCACATAACCTATCTCCTTGTTTAAGCAATTTTTTTTCACATATCTCATTGACACCATAGGTTATCAGTTTGATTTTATTTGTATTTTTCATGTGCTTTTGCTCATGCTTTGGTTTTACGCACACTTTTGTGGCGTTTATTTTGCTCGTCACCCCTTATTGGAATCTTGTTGATTGTGTTAACTAGGGATAAGGCGTTACCCACAGCTAGTCAACCATTTTAGTTTAATCTTGAGATCACCAAAAAGGTCTAGTCATCTATTGTGTTGAATCTACCAACATATCATCTGTGGTCTAGCAATCTCTAGGTCTACTTTCTTTGTGTTACCTTAGTAGTAGCTAGCTTATCTATCATATTTCCTTTTATGTTGCTCAGACTACACAGACTTATACTTGAACTTTGCATCTTTTTCAATTTTTAATTTTAAAGTCCCAAATGGTTTGTACCTGTGTACTATCATATTCCAAACATTGAATCGGTATCACACATATTATCTTATTTATTTTCAGCTTGCCTCTCCTTTTCCTTTTATTTATTTATTATTTCCTAGACCTATTCTCCTCCTAAAATTATAAAACCACTATGGATTTGCGTTTTAGGATTTTAAGGGGCAAGGAAAGAACCTAATTGTAATTAAACGAATTAAAATTAAACAAAAACAAGAGAATAAACTAAAAGAAAAGTATAATTAAAAATTAAAAGAAGTTAGACACGACGCATCGGACTACACATGGTCATCTTCAGGAATGACCTCACTTTTCTTTTTAACGCCATTTACCTCTAACAGATATAGAAAATGTGGTTTATCAAAAGCCTTTGTATAGAGGTCAGCGCGTTGAAAATCAGTGTTTATTTTTATCACATCGATTAAATTCTTTTCAAAGCAATCACGTATGAAGTGATATTTGATTCCGATGTTTTTGGTCTTAGGATGTTGGACCGGGTTTTAGTGACTGCAATCACATCAGAGTTATCAACAAAGATAGGAGTGGAAGTGAAATGCAAACCGTAATCCCGCATTTACTATTGAATCCATATGATTTGGGAACAATAGCTTGTAGCAGCAACGTATTCGGCTTCACAGGTTGACAATGCAACCGCGGTCTACTTCTTACATTGCCAGGTTACTAATCTTCTCCCAAAGAACTGACACCCTGCTGATGTAGACTTGTAGTTCATCTTGCAGCCGCCGTAATCCGAGTCACTATACGCTGTAAGTTCAAAGTCATCATCATGAGGATACCACAACCCAAGTGTGGGTGTGCCCTTCAGATAACGAAATATCCTTTTGACCCCAATTAGATGGTTCACCTTAGGCTTTGCCTGATATCCTGAGCATAAACATGTAGCATACATGATATCAGGTCTTGAGGCAGTGAGATACATGAGAGATCCAATCATCCCTCAGTACATAGTGGCATCTACCAGATCACCGTTCTCATCGGGTGCTACATCATGGTTTGTAGCCAGTGGAGTGCTAGCTGTGGAAGCATTCTCCATGTCAAACCGACTGAGAATATCTCCTACATACTTGGTCTGATGTAAAAAGATTCCATTTGGTGTCTGATCCACCTGTAACCCGAGAAAGAACTTCATCTCCCCCATGGCACTCATCTCAAACTCTGCCTTCATTACTGCTTTGAATTCTTTGCATAATTCTTCGTTCTTTGAACCGAAGATTATGTCATCTACATAGATCTGTACTAGCAGTAAGTCTCCATCTTTTTCTTTGATAAACAGTGTGCAGTCAATGACGCCCCTGCGAAATCCGTGTTTCACAAGATGAGTTGAGAGTTTCTCATACCAAGCCCGTGGAGCTTGATGAAGCCCGTATAGAGCCTTGTCGAGTTTGTAAACTCTATCTCGATGATATGGATCCTCAAATCCCTCGGGTTGACTGACATACACTGTTTCTCTGATCTCACCATGAAGGAATGCACTCTTAACATCTAGCTGATAAACTTTGATTTTCATATAAGATGCATAGGCAATAAAGATGCGGATGGCTTCCATCCTTGCCACTGGTGCAAATACTTCATTGTAGTCGATACCTTCAACTTGTCAAAAACCCTGAACAACAAGACGAGCCTTGTTTCTGATGATCACACCCTGATAATCTTTTTTGCATTTCAAGACCTATTTGGTGCCAATGACTTTAGCACCTTTAGGTCTATCAACTAGTGTCCATACACCTAACTTCTTAAACTGAAGAAGTTCTTCTTGCATGGCACTAACCCAAGCCTCATCATTTAGTGCTTCACTAACATACTTTGGTTCAAACTGAGACACAAAGCAACGGTATGCACCGTCGTGAAGGTATCCTTTTTCCATCATGGAGGCATAATCAGCTGAGTATAGCTGATTTCTAGTTTGAACCCCTGATCTCACATCTTCTATAATATTATCCAATGGATGATAGACGTTTAGACGTGATCCAAAAGTTGTTGGAACAACTACCTCAGAGTCAAGATTATGAACATTTGGTTCTGGATCTGAGGCAGTCAGAGTCTGAGGTTCTGATGGTTGAGAAGCATCACTAGCCGATGCTTGTGAACTTGTGGTAGTTGGAACCTGTACATCCTGGTTGATCTGATCATTTTCTTCATTTTCTTCATCAGAGGAAGAATCACTCACATCAACTGCTCCCCCTGAGTTGGTAGTGTCATGACTTGTTGATTCTTGAGATGGTGTGTTGAGGACATCGTACATCATCTTGTTTGTAACCTCGTCTTCTGAAGAGGAAAGAAGTATGTTGAAGGTCTTGAAGAACCCATCATAGTCAAAGAAGTAGGCAGGCCCTTTTCCAGCAGGCGGTGTGATATATCTCTGAACATCAACATTACACCACACCTCTACTTGGCCTGTTGAGTTATTGTAAACTCTCTTGTTCGGTATGTTGTATCCTAGAAAGATACCTTCATCAATCTTCTCACTGAATTTTCCCTCCTGAGTCTTCTTCAGCAGGGTGCACAGAGCGCCAAACGGCTCGAGATATTCCAAGTTAGGTTTACGTCATTGTAATAACTCGTAGCACGTTTTTCCATGCCGTTTTACTACCAAAACTCGATTAAGGGTATAACATGCATTTGCCACTGCTTCATTCCAAAATTGGATAGGCAGTTTCGAGTCTGCCAGCATAGTCCGTGCTATCTCTATCAAGCTACGGTTCTTCCGTTCAGCAACGCCGTTCATCTGAGGGGTATAAGCCATGGTAAATTGATGCACAATTTCCTTTTCCTTGCAATAGGCCTCCATCCTCTGATTCTTAAACTCGATTCCGTTGTCTGAGTGCACCTGTCGTACCTTCAGCTTGTATAGGGATTCTAGTGTAGTTACCAATTCCTTGAAGGATTCAATGTTTCTGATTTGGATTTCAGAAACATTACCCAAGAGAACCTTGAGTAGTCATCGGTAACTACATAGCAATACAAGTCGCCAGCGATGCTTCTTGTACTGACTGGACCAAACAGATCCATGTGAAGAAGCTCAAGAGGAAGTTCTATAGAATGAACTTTCTTTTCCTTATGAGATTTCTTCGTCTGTTTGCCCTTTTTGCATGCAACACAGAAATCTGGGAGTTGAAAGTTTTTGACATTTACTCCTCTCACAAGATCATTCTGGATCAAGTGATTCATTTTTCTAGGATTTATGTGTCCCATTCTCCTATGCCAGGAGATGGAGTCCTTCTCAGTAGCTTTGGACAAGAAGCATTGGACTTCACGATCCGTTGTGGAGGCCTTTGAGAGATCCAAGACATAAAGATCACTATATCTTGAAGATGACATTAGGATCTGGTCCTCCAGGATCATGTAGTCCTTTAGAACGTAACACCTCTGGTTGTCAAAAACTACCTTGATTCCTTTATCACAGATTTGAGAGACTAAAAGCAAGTTATTTTGTAACTGTTGGACATAGTTTACCTTATCAAACTTAACCCTCTCATTTCCCACTTCTCCTTGGGCTGTGATGTACCCACTTTGTTTCCAGCAAATGAAACATGCCCTCCTTTAATTTGTCTGACATTTGACAGGAGAGCTCCGTTCCCTGTCATGTGCCTGGATGCTCCGTTATCTACAATCCACGTGTTAGTCCCAGCACTATAGTGAACACCTTGCATATTCAATGAAAACATTAGGTCATGTTAGGAACCTAAGCCTTAACTGGCTTGGGTTTCCCTAAGGTATCACACATCATAAACTTAACCCACTGACCCTTTGAGGTTAAAGGTTGATCAGATTTTGTTTGTTCTCATTTTCAGGCACTGAGGAGGTTTTTCTTTCCATAATCCAGATTTGTGTAAGGCCTGTTTGTGATAAACAGACGACTGGCTAATGGGTTGAACTTTGGGTTCACTATCCCTTTTAGGAGGCGTCATTGAGTTCCTCTTAAAGGATCTAGATGTAGATGTAGAAAGTTCAACTTTCCTCCTCGGTGTCTGATAATAAGGACAATGAGATGCTATGTGACCATACTCTCCACAATTATAGCATGATCTGCTTTCAACTTTACGATTTATATGTTTTGGTGGAGATGTAGATGTCACATGGTCAACCTTATTATGTTTAGACTGAGACACTTCTTTGTTAGTGGTATGGTAGGGTTTTATAAACTTAATTGCTTTACCTGATTTTACAACTTTGATCTCTTGTTTACCTGGACTGTGACATGATGCACATGATTGATTAGGTTTTATAGTCCTTTTAGGTTCTTGTTTGACTTTGTTTGACCTTGACTTTAAACTAACCTTTTCAAATCCTTTTTCCAGGTTAACACAAGGAATCTTTCCTATTGCCTTTGAAGTGGCCTCCTTTTGTTTAGAGTCGGATTCACTTGATTTACTTATGGAATCTGGATCATTAACAAGAGGAATAGACACCACGTGATCCTTGATAGGGTTATTGTTAATTGGTTTACTTTTGGTGTTCATCAAGGTCTCAGGTGGTGGTGGAACCACTTTGTATCCCAGTCCCTCCCTATTATTTCTCTTTCTCACTAAGTGTTGGACAATGTGTGATGAGCTTGTCCAACTATGCAGTTTTTGTTTTAATGAGTTGACTTCTACTTCTAAAACTGCTTTTTGCTTCTTAGTGTCCTCCAGAGAGTTCAGATAGTACCTAATGTCATTTTCTTGGTTAAAAGCAACTACATCAGTTTCCCTAAGCTGTTTATTCAATAGATCTATCTTTTCCTTATAACTGTGCTTGTTTTGTTTTAACACTCTATTTGCTTCTGTGCACCGTTCCAGATTCTTTACTAAGCTATCATTATGATCTAATAGCCTAGAAAATTTTGAATCTATACTTTCTCTAAATTTATTACATTCTAAGCAAGCATGATTATTAAACAGTTGGTCGGTAGTACTTACCTGAGATATTGAAGATGAATCAACCATGAGTGCAGACTCGATTGTCTCTGGTTCTGGTTCTGGTTCTGGTTCTAGTTCTTCAGGCAGGTGGTTGACCACATTTGCAGTGTCTTCAGAATTTGACATCGCGAGCTCTACTGCTATATCTCCCTCACTCGCAGAATCGTCATCAATATCCTCCACACTAGCTATATTGGACTCTCCTGGTGACAGGAACCGAAAGCTCCAGTCCTGTCCTTCATCCTTGTTAGCAGTTAAGGCTTTTGGGTCCTTACGGGATGAGTTAGAGCTACTAGATGTGGCCTTGTCCTGACGATTAAATGACGAGAAGGGATTGCCATTACCCGTCTTCTTTGGTTTTACACACTCTCTCTTGAAGTGTCCCTTCTCACCGCAGTTGAAACATGTAACCTTAGACTTATCGAACCCAAAGGTTGTGTTTTTTGTTGCAACCAAGTTTTGTCCAGTCTTTTTGACAAACTTTTTAGCTCGTCAGACAACACTTGCTAGGGCCCACATTATGTCCATACGTTCCAATTCCATTTCATCCACCTGCTCATAATCTTCATCTGCCCTGTGGCAGTTACCTATCTTTCCAGCAACTAATCCATCGTAGGATTGAACCACCACAGCTAAAAGGTCCATATGTTCTCTGGCCACCTCCACAGTCACATTCCCGAAGTTGTCGGTTTTGAGCTTTGCTGCATTAGCTTTAGATATCATATATTGGGTGCTAGACGACCCTGACATTTCGGATCCTGAAGTTGAGGGTTGTGCTGGAACTGTTGCGCTTGAGATGAAGGCGGTTTGCAGTGGCGCGCCAGATGTCTTGACCAAAGGAGTAGCATTGTAGAGTGCAGGATTTTGATCATAGTTAGCCTTTTGGGCTCGATACTTCATCCTAAGCTCCTCTTCTCTCAGTTTCAGAATAAAGTCATTATATCTAACTTCGAGAGCATTTCATTCTGTCTGAGATTAGAGACAAACGAAGCCCATTTTCTGGTAATCCATCAACAAAGTTGGATACCTTATCTTCCATCGATGTAACCACTCCATGAGTGTGCATCTCACTCATCAGGTGGTAGAATCTATCGATCACATCATCAAGGCTTTCTTTTCCCATAGAAGAGAAGTTGTCAAACTCCTTCTTCAAGGCTTTTGCCTTGATGGCCTTCAGAGAGGCATTTTCGTCATACCTCTTCCCAACACATCCCAAAGTTTTTTTGCTTGAGTATACTCCAAATACTGATGGAAAATATCCTTCGGAATAGACTGAGTAAGCAAAGCATAGACTTTCTTTTCAGCATTGTGTTTAACCTTCTGAGCATCCGACATGCCACTTAGAGTAAGTTTGACTCCGTCAGCTCCTACTGGCATGCTATAACCCGACTCGATGGCCTCCCACAAATTTGTATCTACTCCATTTAAGTAGATTTCGAAACATTGCTTCCATTGTGGGTAGTCGTCTAACGTAATAAGTTTTGGGGGTTATTGTGAATCCCCACTTCGTTCTCCAACAGCAGTAGATTCTGAATACGTGTGTCTCTACTTGCTGTGTATGCTGAAAACTGGTCCTCCATTAGGTTTAACTTTACTGTTTAACAAACTGTTAATGTATGAGAATGGAGGTATGCGATTGAACTTATTCGTGCAATTGAACAATGTGGATGGTTCAATTGTACGACTGAACAAATGCGGATGAATCAGTCACCCGAATGAACAAATGCGATTGAATAGTCCGAATGAAGTTCTCAGTCTTACGATTGAAGGTATGACTGAGTCCAATCATGCAGTTGGAGAGTGCAAATGAAAACTCAGTCGTGTGATTGGTCTAATCGTGCGACTAAACTTGCTGAAGTTTGATAATTCGTAGAATTAACTTGATTTGTCTGTAAAAACTCGAATGTTATCAAACCCTAATAGCCGTATGCAGGAAAAACTCAACTTTTGATCAGGAACGTCTAAGACTCTGTTAGACAAAAAAAGATTGCGTTTTTGATGCAAAAACACAATTTTTATGTCAAAACTATTGAATCAACACGTAATCAAGAGACAAAGCTCTGATACCACTTGTTAGGATCTGATATTTGAATGAAACACCAACTGATTAACATGTTAAACCAAACCAAATAGTGCAGAATCCTATTTGATTGGCAATCCAATTAGTGAGAACGCACGTAGAAACAATAATGTATTGAATCTAACGTCAAGAATCGATTAGGAATTGATCTACAATGTTCTATGAACTTGGAGTACGAACTTATAGGCTTCTAGATGGCTAGGGTACGTCTGGAGTCGAAGTGAATTGAATGATTACGTTTTTCCATGAATTAAGTGGTATTTATAGGTTAAGGTTTCTTAATCGTGCGACTGGACCATTTGCATGGTTCAGTCGTGCGATTGAGTTATGCGGTTGATCCATTCGCACGACTGAGTTTTCAGTCGTGCGATTGAGTCAATCTCATGTTTCAATTATGCGACTGATCCAGTCTCCTAGTTCATTCGTACGATTGGTTCATTAGCATGAAGTTATTCATGCGTATGGTCCATTTGCATGGGCCAATCACATGAGAACTTCACATGATTAAGTTTGAATATGTTTCATAGTCATTAATTGATTTAGATATTACTCAAACAACCACAACCTATATAGTTAAGTCAATAAGCATTATTACATACCAATCAATGAATATTCAACATTAAGCACAACCACATATTGTATTTCATTAAGTACCCGTACAATTACAATTACATAAGTGTAAGACAATACAAAGATATTACATTAAGATCAGAAACTAGGGACACATGTATCAACAGGCTAGCTAATACAATTGACTAGACAAAACAAAATCAACTGTAGTGTCAAAAGGCAGATTGCCTTTTGACTAGTGACTATGACATGCCATAGCTCACATCCTTATCTATTACAAAAAGGATAAAGTACATGAAGTAGAAAATTACAGAATCAAGACCTCAATGTTCAGTTACCAAAAGCATGAACCTTTGCACCAACTCATGTAAGTGGAGACTTTACAGAGTTACAACAGAAAGGGGCCTGGCTTTATGGAAAAGTACATAAGATAAAACATGTTGTTAAAGTCTTTGGAAGAATATGTCTTCAAGTGTTTTAGCTCGGAAGACTTTGTCTCTGAAGCTTTGGAAGACTCATATTTGGCTTCGGAAGATATGGTCTTGGCTTAAGAAGATTTCACACTTTCTGTTGCATGTGTGAAACTTCCGAAGCATTCTTCTTAAGTGTACTTGTGCATCATGCAGGAAAGACTTCAGGATGCAGGAGAGACTTTGGGTGTTTGGGTTGCATTAGCCTCTTCATATAATCTCTACAAACTCCCCCTAGGTTGATGCTTCCAAAACACTAGTAGACTTCAGGTATTTACAGTCCTCATGAGAATAATGACCATCCCTTTCTTCATGAGATGATCAGGATCCCTCAGACTGTCAAAATGTCTTTTCATATCAAAGAGATCATGTAGAGGTAACTAAACATGTCTTTCCAAGTTTAAATATCTTCAATGCCTTGATCTCTGATGACATGTGATCTTTCCGGATTTGTAGTGTATGTCCGGGACAAGATGGGTCTTCCTGATGCTAGAGGAGCTGTTTGAATGGGTGTTGATGTAGCATCCTTTGGCTGCACATCCTCAGAATGATCTGATTCATCCTGAGGTTCAGAAAAGGATGCAACTTCTTCTTCTTTGACTTTGTCTTTGAAGCAATCCTTTTCTTTCTCTTTGTTCTTTTTAACGGAGAAGACTGGCCTGCAACAGCTAATTGATCTTCATTTTCTTTCTCAGTTGGGTTTTCCACTCTCACAAGTTCATAAGGAGAGGGAGTTGACCCTGCTGTGGATCAGAAGATGAAGCTTGCTGAGATTCAGCAAGAGGTCTAGGTTGTGTTGTCTCTGGTTGTTCAAACTTAACCTCCACTTCAGGTGGAGCTTGACTTGGAGGGGAGTGTAAGTCAATCAGCTCTCCACTCTTTATCTTTTGCTTGATCACCTGATATGCTCATCCATAATGGATAGAGACATGGGGCCAAGTCTCCTTATCCATACAGCTTCAAGAAGCTCATCATCCTCTGCCTGTCAGCAGATTTCTTCATGTTCTTTTAGATGATGGCTCTTGATTTAGCAGCTTCTTCCCTTATCTTTCTTTTGGTTGTCTTTCTTTCCTTGACTATCTCAAGTTCAAGTTGTTTGAGATACTCAAACTCAATATAATCATAGGATAAGGGAAGAAGTGCTTCTGCCTTATAGAGGCCTGTGGCACTCAGGTAGTTGATCATCTTGATCCTGTCTTCTTCTTTATTTACCTGAGGTTCTTGTTGAACCACATCCTCATGTGCAGGACTTTCTTGAACTGGGGAGAGAGTTGGCACATGCTTATATTGTCTTTACTTTCTTATGTCTTCTTTCATTTGAACTTGTAACTTTGCATCTTCTGTCTCTTTCTTCTCCTTTGACCTTTCCATGTCAACCAGTTCATTTAGTTCATCCAAGGGGAGAGAAATGACATTGTCAATGTCATAGTTCCTGGTCTGCAAGTAGTTTATGTTGACTGCCCTCAACTCATCATCCTGAGTGTTTGGTTTGGGGGCAACCCTGATTGCAGTCTCCATGAGTCTTGCAGACCCTGAAGAGGAACTTTCTCCCCTCAGCTTCCTTTTTCTTTCTCTTTCCTCCTCCTCCTCCTCAATCCCCTCAGATTTCATCTTTCTTTTCCCTTTGTCACTCACAGACCTTTGTGACTTAGGGTGGAGAGAGCTTTGGCCTTCATTGCTTGATGTAGCTTCTGAGCTCTGGCCAGAGAGAGGTTAAGAAGCACCTTCACCAGCAGATGTCTCAAAGAGGGTATGGATCTCTACATCAGTTGATGTTCATGGGATAAGGCTCTCAGGTTCTGCCACTTGGCCTTTAGTCAAGGTTTCTCCTATGAAACTAATCTTAGGGTCTGCCTCAATATTTAGTTGACCGATGGCATTGCCTGATTGCCTTAGTCTTCTTTTAAAGCTGAACTCTATAATGATCCTATCCTAGATTCTTTGAGCCATCTTGTCAGCTTGTCTTGATTGTCTTGGATTGACAAGTGGCATTGTGACTAGATCCAGACTTTAATAGAAGTTCAAGGTGTGAAAGTTGAAGATCTCTTGTTGCCCTTGAACTCTAAGAATGATAAGGGCTTTTCTGTTGCTGTCATACCTCCACCCAATAATGTGATTTAAAGATGGTGGAGATGACATAGCCCTTGGTATCCCTTCCTCAAACAAACGCTGTATTAAGGAGTCTATAGAGTCCATATCAATATGAGCTTGAGAAAGTTGCTGAGTAGGCACAATTGCAAGTGAGGATGGTGAGTCCTCAATGTCCATACTCTCTGAAGAACTCCCAGGTTCTGTGATAGTGACGACTTTCTCCCCCTTTTTGGCAGCATCACCCACATGCATAGGTGAGCTAGGAGTTAGGTCAATCACATTCACAGGTTCTTGTGTTCCTGGTTGAGCTCCTCTTAAAGGGCTCCCAGCTATTTTTTCCTTAAGATATGAAATCTCAAGTTGCTGATCATTGATGCTGTTTTGCAAGGTAGTCACTTGAGATTCAAGGTGACTAACCTTAGAGCCTAAATAGGTGCATGTTTTAGACAGCTGTTGCACCTTTAGTCTTAGATTCCCCTCATCTTCATCGGAAGAATTATTAGCGGATAAGATGATTGTAGCAGAGCCCTCTCTCTCATCACCAACTTCAGGTTCTTGGCTGCTAGTTTTCCTCTGCTCACTGACACTAGCCTCAGTTGAGGAGTCAGTGGACTGAGTTGCTATGGTTGAGGTCTTAATGATGTAATCACTTGCAAAAGTGAGAGCCTCTTCCATATGGACATCCTGAACATTTTTAGAAGTGTCCACCTCAGTAGTAGGTGACTGATGTGGGATAGAAATAGGAGACTCATGATACTCACTGAAACCTAGTTCTTCATCAGTATAGAAGTCAAGATTGGGGATTGGTTGGTTAAGATCTAAAGGCTGGGGGTGGTAACTATCACCTGAAGGTTGATCACCTGAGTGTTGAGACTTAGAGTGATGGCTTAAGGTAGTTTGGCTAATGAGCTCATCAGCCTGAGCATGAGGAACCTCAGCACTAATCGTAGAAGGAATGGGAGTGGTTTGCTCCTCAGGAGAAGTGGGAGCTCTAGTGTCCACTTCTTCCTATGTGGGTAAGTATATGGGGGCCTCCACAAACTGAATTGTTTGAGTACGGGTTCGTTTGTGTTTTCTTTGGTAGGTGAGGGTGATTTGTGGCTATTGAGGTTGTAGGGAAGTAGAAGGTGTGGGTTCAACACTAGCTGGTGCTGCTAGGTTGTCACCTTGAGCAATGAGCTCTTACATTTTTAGGACCAGGACTGTTTCTACCCCAGAGAAGCCAATAGTGGGCTTTCTCATTATTTTAATGATGTCGGGCTTCAACTGTCCCAATTTAAGAATATTACCTGTTCCCCTTAACTGTGAGCCCAGTTCATAGTTAAGAATGTATTGAACATATCTAGGGAACATGTAATACTCTAAGGAGTCCAAGTTTGCAAGCAGATTAGTATAAACAAACTGAGAATACCTGAACTTGACTCCCTGAAACATCCCATGGACATTGAAGGAGAGATCCTCAGGAATCTGGTCCTATCTACCATGCTTGTTTGATAACCTGTGGATAACCACATAGAGCAGGAATTTCCATTGGGATAAGACCTTCCCTTTCCTGAAGGTCTTGACAGAATAATCTCCCACATATCCTATCTGCACAAAGGACTAGTTAACAGCTTCCTTGGGAAATAACACCTCACCTTCTTCATCATATAGCTGAAGATGCATGTTGATAATGGCTAGAGTGATGAAGAGTGTTCTCCCCTGCACTGTGGCAGACAATGCCTTCTCCCCGTCCATTACGACCTCTTGGCAGATCTTCTAGAATTCTAGCAGTTGGTCCTTATATAAGAGGAGGATCAATGGTTAGGGAGGTGAAATATTTTGATAGAGTTAAGAAACGACAAACCTATGAGAAATGTGGATCTTTCTTAGAGCTTAACAGAGCAACCTGATTATGTTGTCTGTGTAACTGCATGGTAAAGTTCGGATCATTTCTGTGATGAGGGTTGGCCATTTTGAGATAGCTTAAGAATGAAGAAAGAAAGAAGAAAGAAAATTCAGAGAGAAATTTGGTGTCTTAGGTAAGGAGGAAGAAGGAGATGATAGAAAGAGGGGGAAACCATTGGGTTTATATGTGAAAAAGGATTTCAGATAAAGTTTAATGAAAGAGGATAAACTTGCTTCGGAAGAGAATGGTCCTTGAAAACATATAAGTGTCTGAGACAAGCATTTAAGCTTCGGAAGATATTTCAGAATTTTCTTCCGAAGGTAAATTTCTTAGACAGTCATTTGTTTTGAAGGCATGATTTTCTTCCGAAGATAAAAACATATCTTCCGAGGGATCGAAAATTTCCAAAAGTCTAAGGAAAGTCTTCGAAAAGATTTTCATCCAAGGAAAACAAGAGCTTATGAAAGTGATGAACTAGACAAATTAGGACACACAGATTTTAAGAAATAATAAGAATTAGTTTTAAAAAAACTTACTCAAAGTTTATCATCCCAATAGCTGATATTAGATATTTAAATATTTGTTCATCAAAATCTTTTGTAAACAGATTAGCATATTGTTTATTTGTGTGAACTTTGACTAGTTTGATTAAACCCTTTTCATAATTATCTCTTATTAAATGATACCTGATGTTGATGTGTTTAGTCCTTGAGTGCTGCACAGGATTCTCTGTGATAGAAATAGCACTGTTGTTGTCTATGTGAATGGGAGTGTCCTTGAAGTTTAATCCATAGTCCATCATCTGATTCTGAATCGAAAGCACTTAAGCACAGTAGGATGCAACAGCAATGTATTCACCTTCAATAGTTGATGCAGAGACATAAGATTGTTTCTTGCATTGCCATGAGACAACCCTTCCACCAAGAAACTGACATCCCCTAGATGTGGACTTTGCAGTCATGTTGCAACCACCATAATCACTATCTGTATATGCATATAGATTGAAGTTAGAATTCTTAGGATACCATAGACCAAGTGTTGAAGCACCTTTGAGGTATCTTAGAATCCTTTTGACAGTGATAAGGAGAGACATCTTAGGGTTGGCTTGATATCTTGCACAGATGCAAGTGGCAAACATAATATTAGGCCTGCTAGCTGTAAGATACACAAGAGACCCAATCATAGCCCTGTATAAGTGTTCATCTACACACTCCCCCTCAAGATCAGGTCCAAGAGAGTGGTTGCTATGAGTGTCTTAGAAATCTTACAGTTAGTAATGTTGAACCTCTTGAGTACGTCTTGAACATACTTTGACTGACTAATGAAGATGCCATAATCAACTTGCTTCACTTGAATTCCCAGAAAGAAATTAAGTTCCCCCATGGCACTCATTTCAAATCTATTCTTTATCAGCTTCTCAAAGTCTTTGCAGAGCCTTGGATTAGTTGAACCAATGATGATGTCATCTAGATGTAACACCCGATTATTTTTTTAAGTCAAAGAAAGAAGAATAAAGTGAAGAAAAAGAAAGAAAAGATATTTTACCCAAGTTAAGGGGTAAAAAGTGTAAAAAGTACAAAAGTCTTCAAAAGTTGGTGAATAAAGCAACATGGCCGCCCATGTTGCCTATTCACATCAACTCTCAGATATTTTTAGCAAAAGAAGAAAGGAGAGCCGAAAACTCTCGGGTTTTGATGAAGAACTAGCTAAGTATTTGAATTCAAGGTAAGAATTCATGGTTTATGGTGTTCTTAACCGTTATGTCCTCGCGTGTATGCTTATGTGGTTTGTATGAGTTTGAGTATGTTATTAGAGGGTTTCTAGGCGGTTGAATTAATATTGCAGATGAGTTTGGGAGAAGCCATACTCAAGAGCTGCAAAGGTGAGTTCCAGAACCCTTATTTTACTGGTTTTTAACTGATTTTGGGGCTGGAAATGCATGACTGCATGTTTTTATAAAACTGGGTTTTATATCCATATGTTTGATTGTGTGCGTGATGATGTTATGATGTGATTTTGAACTGTTTTCATGCTTGTGGATGTATGGTTGTGTTTTTAAGGTTTAGAATGTAAGATTTGAGCTTAAAACATGATAGGTGGTGTTAGGGAACTGAAACCTGATCTTTAGGGCTCAGATGTCTAAGGTTTAGAACCTGCCCAAGTGTTTAAGAGAAATACGGATGAATAGTAATGCGAATAGGCATTGATCACTAATTCAATGCGGGTGGAGTAAATGTGGATGAATAGTTAATGCAGATGAATAGTCAATGCGGATGAACATTGACTAAGTATGGGAAATGCGGATGACAAATGCGGATGAACAGTTAATGCGGATGAATAGTCAATGCGGATGAGCATTGACTAAGTATGGGAAATGCGGTTGACAAATGCGGATGAACAGTTAATGCGGACGCATAGTCAATGCAGATGAGCATTGACTAAGTATGGGAAATGCGGATGACAAATGCGGATGAAGTAAAGGAAATGCGAATGAACTAAGAAAAATGCGGATGAACAAAAGGGGAAATGCGGATGAACACTTAGAATATTTTCTGACTTCTTGGAAAAAGGTGAAGTGTAGGCTTTAACTTGGGAGATTCCCGAGGGTTATGTAAGTTGACTTTTGAGGTCATAGAAGTTATGATGGGCATGTTATGATGTATTATTTATGCATATGCATGATGATGATGTGTGATGTTGTATGATTATGCATGATGTATGTTATGTATGTATGATGCCCTGCATGATGATGTTGCATGTGTATGTTAATGTTCCTATTATGTCTGTTTATTTTCCCATGGCTTTACGTTGAATGTTAATGAATGAAATGAAAGTATTATGTAACGTAAAGTGGAAGATAATGAAAAGAGGAATGAAATGAAGAATGCATGCATTAATGAATGAACGAATGTAAGAAAGTCTTGCAAGAAAATCTATAGAGGTTCACACTCAATGCGAAGTGTTAGCTCAACCGTGTACGGGTTAGCTACCCTATGAGGATGCATACTGGGGCTTAATCCGTGTGATTAAGCAAATTTATGGAAGTTCACACCCAATGAAGGGTTGTCAGCTCAACTGTGTGCGGGTTATATACCCTATGAGGATGTACATAGGGGTTCAGTCTTTGTGATTGACATGACGTATGGGGTCCTTGTCGCTTAACCCAAGATGAATTGCTTGGTGCTCTAGAGGGGGGTTAAGCACATGACAGGTTCTAGATGAAAACAAAAGATAATAAATGTACGAAACGAACGATGATGAAGATAATAAATTTTATCTATGTGTACGTATGATATGTGATCACATGTTGAAGTAAAGAATGGTTTAATGAATGTAAAGTGTGTTTTATGTTAAACTAGAACTCACTCAGCAACGCTGACTTTATATGCATTTTCCAGTTGGTAGGTGAGCATTGCTGAGGATGGTGCGGGGCAGCTACTTGGCATTTGGATGGCATTCTTTTGTTAATGTTTTTGCATTGTAATGCGAACAAATGAAAAACGAATGTTGTATTATTTTGCAAAAGCATTTATAATGAAAAAAAGGTTATTTTGATGATTCCGCGGTGGTGTTTTATGAAAGTTAAATGCTCTTATAGGTTTTATGAGCAATGATTGACCAGCTGTGAGCATCCCGGGAACGGGGCCTTACAAGTTGGTATCAGAGCCAAAGTTTAAGTGAAACCGGTAAATTTTCAAATAAACCTTAACTGAAACTGAGAATGGGATGGAAAGGGAAAGGATACGTCCGAGTAGCTGCGTGCCATCAGGTATTTTTGTAATGTTAACCGGTATTGCGTGCGTATGTTATGTGGTTTATGTGCTGTTTGTAGATTTAGATACTGATGTAGTCAGGATAGGTAATGTTTGGAGTATGAAGAGTAAAGTAAGTGGCTAATTACAACTAGCCATTATAATTAGGGACTTACTATACTTGAAATAAACTGAGCTGTTCCCTTGAATGATCGTGTTGGTAATTAAATCTTTCAGTGTGAGTTAAAGGATGGCCGGTGGTAGATCATCAAAAGCTTCGTGTGGTGGTGAACCATGGGTCACGAGTGGAAGGCCTAGAGCCGAAAAGGTGATTCATAAAGAACCAGAGACCCCTCATCCGGAGGGTGGAGATGAGAGTGCTAATCTGAGAGCCTCAGTGAAGGAGGCGGTCGTGGAGGAAGTGCATTAGGTCATGCAGACGATCCTATCGTCTGTGGTGACCGAAGTGATAAAGGCTGTTAGAGATAGGGAAAGAAGGGAAAGAAGTAGACCTATGGGTGAAAGGAGACAACCCGAGTCTGAGACGGTCCTGTCTGATGACGAAGAAGAAGAAGAAGAAGAGCTTGTGCAAGAGATGGCATGAGGCTATAACTACAGGCATTTCAACGATGCAAGCCCCCTACTTTTGATAGTAATGGCACTGCTGCTGCTGCTCACCGATGAGTGAGAGAAATGGAAGCTGTTCTAAATATTAGCGAGTGCCGAGAGGACCAGAAGGTGAAGTTTGCTGCCCACTCGTTTATGGACTCGGCTCTGTGTTGGTGGGACAATATTGTCCAAGTTGAGGGTAGTCGGGCTATTGGGAGGATGAGATGGTCTGAGCTGAAAAAGCTGGTGATTGAAGAGTTCTGTCCTCATAGTGAAATGGATAAATTAGAGAGAGAGTTCCTGCAGCTGAAGGCGGGAACCATGACACATCAGCAATACACCACCAGGTTTAATGAAATGGCACGGTCGGTGCCGGATCAGGTGACACCTCTGTCTCAAAAGATCAAGAGGTATGTTCAGGGTCTGCCGGCGGATATCCGTAGGCACATGATCACAGCCCGACCGAGCACATTTAAGTTGGCAATTGATTTGGCTGGGAGATTGTATGACGAGCGAGAGGTGGTGGTGGTTGAGGGGAACAAGAAGGGTAGTGGTGATCGAAACTAGAATGGGAAGAGGTTTGGTCGGGGTGATGCCTTGATGGGTAACAAGAGGACATGGGTGGACGACTGCCGTGTGGTCACACTAGGTGCAGGATAGAAGAGGTGTGGCAAATGTGGGAAAGAGCATTCGGGGGAATACAAGTGGGGATCAAACGTCTGTTTCAAGTGTGGGAAGGCTGGTCATATGGCTAGAGAATGCAGGGGTATGAGGTGTTTCAACTGTGGGGAAAGTGGTCATATGAGTAAAGACTATAAGAAGCCGAGGGCTGAGGGTTCTGGGTGAAAAAGACAGGAAGTGAGGACCGAGGGCGATCACCAGAGCATTCATAATGATGTAAGAGGAAGCTAGAACGGACCCTGATGTCGTGTCATGTACGTTTCTAGTCGACCAAACTTTAGCTTCTATATTATTCAATTTTGGTGCTAATAAAAGTTTTATTTCTGCGGCTTTCTGTGCTAAACTGCCCATTAGTAGTAGGAGTGTTGATGCGCCATTTGATGTAGAAACTGCCATAGGTAAGTCTACCAGGATTTCTTAGGTAATAGAAGGTTGTGACGTGGAACTAGAAGGTCACAAATTTCCGGTTAGACCATTCATAATGGCCTTATGTGGTTTCGATTTGGTTCTTGGGATGGATTGGTTAGCGGATTTCAAGGCAAACATTGTGCGTCGCAAGAAGATGATTCTGTTGAAAGCGTCTGACGGGAGTATGGTGACGGTTTATGGCGATTGGGTCACTACAATTTCGAAAGTGATTTCGATGGCGGTGGCGGGAAAGTGTATGAGGTGTGGATGTTGCGCGTACTTGACTTATGTGAAAGATGTGGAAACACCGACACCACAACTATCTGATGTCCCGGTTGTGTGTGACTTTCCAGATATGTTTCCCGAAGACTTACCAGGAGTGCCACCTGACCGTGAGATCGAGTTCCAGATTGACTTGATACTGGGTGCCCAACCTATTGCTAAGGCATCGTATCGGTTAGCTTGACTGAGATAAAGGAGTTGATGGAACAACTACAGGAAATTGCTTGACAAGGGGTTTATTAGGCTGAGTATCTCTCCTTGGGGTGCTCCGGTCTTATTTGTGAAGAAGAAAGACGGTAGCATGAGGATGCGTATCGACTACCATGAGCTGAATAAGTTGACAGTAAAGAATCGATACCCGTTACCGAGAATTGATGATTGTTTGATCAGTTCCAAGGTGCCAATTGGTTCTCAAGGATAGATCTTCAATCAGGCTACCATAAGCTGAAGGTGAAAGAGCGGGATGTCCCTAAAACAACTTTTCGCATGCGTTATGGTCATTATGAGTTTCTTGTCATGTCTTTTGGCTTGACCAATGCGCCAGCTGCTTTTATGGACTAGATGAATCAAGTGTGTTGGCCAATGATGGATAAATCAGTGATTGTGTTTATCGATGATATCCTGATTTATTCCAAGAGTGAAGAGGAGCATGCCGGTCACATTCGAGAGGTGATGGAGACATTGAGAAAGGAGATGTTGTATGCTAAATTCTCCAAGTGCATGTTCTGGTTGCGCGAGGTATAATTCTTGGGTCATGTGGTAAACCTGAAGGATCATGGTGGATCCGGCAAAGGTGGAGGCGGTGATGCAATGGAAGTCTCCAAAGACACCATCCGAGATTTGTAGTTTCTTGGGTTTGGCGGGCTACTACAGAAGATTTATTCAAGACTTCTCCAAGATTGCTTCTCCACTAACCAATTTGACCCAGAAAGATGTAAAGTTCGTATGGGATCAAGCTCAAGAGAAGGCATTCGGGGAATTGAAAGCAAGGTTGACTCAAGCTTCTGTTCTGTCATTACCCGATGGAAGTGAAGATTTGGTGGTTTATTCTGATGCTTCCTACTCGGGGTTGGGGTGTGTGTTAATGCAGAGAGGGAAGGTTATAGCCTATGCATGCCGACAGTTGAAGGTTCATGAGGTCAACTACCCTACCTATGACTTGGAGCTAGCAGCCGTGGTCTTTGCGCTAAAGAGTTGGAGGCACTATTTGTATGGGACAAAGTGCACCATATTCACTGACCACAAGAGCTTGAAGTACTTCTTTGAGCAGAAAGATTTGAACATGAGGCAGAGAAGATGGCTGGAACTTATAAAGGATTATGATTGCGAGATCCATTACCATCCGGGCAAAGCCAACGTGGTGGTGGATGCCCTTAGCCAGAAAGAGAGACCTGAACCGATTCGGGTGAAAGCGTACCAGTTAATCATGACTTCCGATGTGATGAAGCAAGTTAAAGAGTTTCAAGATGAGGCATTGAAAGAAGATCATCTTAACTCGGAAGGAATGAGAGGTCTGGTTGCGGAATTGGGTGAAAACACACTTGGTGTTAGAACCCGATTCGGACGAATGTGGATTCCTCGTCATGGGGATCTACGCATGAAAATCATGGATGAACCATACAAAACTCGATATTCCATTCATTCTGATGCCACAAAGATGTACGAAGACATGAAGAAAGAGTATTGGTGGCTGGGTATGAAGTGTGATGTGGTGGAGTATGTGAGCAAGTGCCTTACTTGCCAACAAGTGAAGGCCGAGCATCAGAAGCCGTATGGGAAGATCCAACCTTTGGATATACCAGAATGGAAGTGGGAGCACATCACCATGGATTTTATTACGAAGTTGCCGTGTACCCCGAAAGGGTATGATGCCATATGGGTGATAGTTGATCGTTTGACGAAGAGTGCTCACTTCCTACCGATCTGCGAAACATATTCATCTAAGAGGTTGGCGGATCTTTTCATTAAGGAGATTGTAACTCGTCATGGTGTACCGGTGTCGATTGTGTCTGACCGTGACAGCCGATTTACATCCAAATTTTGGAAGAAATTCCACGATGTTATGGGGACGAGGTTACACATTAGCATGGCTTATCATCCCCAGACTGATGGTCAGTCAGAAAGGACCATTCAGACGCTGGAGGATATGCTCCGAGCATGTGTCATCGATTTTGGAGGAGGATGGGATGACCACCTACCGTTAGCTGAGCTCTCATACAACAACAGTTATCATGCTAGCATTGGTATGCCCCCTTATGAGATGCTATACGGCAGGAGATGTAGGATACCCGTCTGTTGGGGTGATATTGGTCAGAAGGAGTTAGGGAGCGTCGAGGTGATCGAGGCTACGACTGAGAAGCTTGAAAAGATCAAAGCCTTCATGAAGGCAGCCAAAGATAGACAGAAGTCGTATGCCGATAAACGACGTAGACCGATTGAGTTCCAGTTGGGTGACATGGTTATGTTGAAAGTCTCACCATGGAAGGGTATCAATCGGTTCCGAAAATGGGGCAATTTGAGCCCAAGATACATAGGGCCTTTCCGAATCATTGCTAGAGTAGGAGAGGTAGCCTATAAATTGGAGTTACCAGAGGAGTTGAGTGGAATTCATCCGACATTCCATGTATCTCATCTGAGAAAGAGTCTAGCAGATAAAGATGTGATTGTTCCACTGGTGGATATCGAGGTAGATGAACGGCTCAATTACATGGAGCAACCACCGTCAATCATTGATCAAAAAGAGAAGAGGCTGAGCAATAAAGTGGTTCCTCTTGTGCGTCTCTTGTGCGTGTATAGTGGAAGCACAATAAAGGACCCGAGTCTACGTGGGAGACAGAAGAAGAGATGAGGCAGTATTACCCATAATTCTTTGAGGAATAACAGGTTTCGGGGACGAAACCTATATAAGGGGGGTGGACTTGTAACACCCGGTTATTTTTTTAAGTCAAAGAAAGAAGAATAAAGTGAAGAAAAAGAAATCAAAGATATTTTACCCAAGTTAAGGGGTGAAAAGTTGATGAATAAATCAACATGGCCACTCATGTTGCCTATTCACATCAACTCTCGGATATTTTTAGCAAAAGAAGAAAAGAGAGCCGAAAACTCTCGGGTTTTGAAGAAGAACCTGCAGAGAAGTTGAATTCAAGGTAAGTATTCATGGTTATATGGTGTTCTTAACCAATTATGTCCTCGGGTGTATGCTTATGTGTGTTTGTATGTGTTCGGGTATGTTATTAGTGGGTTTCTAGGCGGTTGAATTCAAATTGCAGATGAGTTTGGAAGAATCCATACTCAAGAGCTGCAAAGGTGAGTTCTAGAACCCCTATTTTACTAGTTTTTAACTGATTTTGGGGCTGGAAATGAATGGATGTATGTTTTTATAAAACTGGGTTTTATACCCATATGTTTGATTGTGTGTATGATGATGTTATGATGTGATTTTGATCTGTGTTCATGCTTGTGGATGTATGGTTGTGTTTCTAAGGCTTAGAATGTAACATTTAAGCTTAGAACATGATAGGTGGTGTTAGGGAACTGAAACCTGATGTTTAGGGCTCAGATGTCTAAGGTTTAGAATCTACCCAAGTGTTTAAGAGAAATGCGGATGAATAGTAATGCAAATGGGCACTGATCACTAAGTCAATGTGGATGGAGTAAATGCGGATGAACTGTTAATGCGAATGAATAGTCAATGCTGATGAGCATTGACTAAGTATGGGAAATGCAAATGACAAAGGCGGATGAACAGTTAATGCGGATGAATAGTCAATGCGGATGAGCATTGACTATGTATGGGAAATGCGGATGACAAATGCGGATGAACAATTAATGCGGACGAATAGTCAATGCGGATGAGCATTGACTAAGTATGGAAATGCGGATGACAAATGCGGATGAAGTAAAGGAAATGTGGATGAACTAAGACAAACGCGGATGAACAAAAGGGGAAATGCGGATGAACACTTAGAATATTTTCTGACTTCTTGGAAAAAGGTGAAGTGTAGGCTTTGACTTGGGAGATTCCTGGGGGTTATGTAAGTTGACTTTTGAGGTCATAGAAGTTATGATGGGCATGTTATGATTGATGCATATGCATGATGATGATGTATGATGTTGTATGATTATGCATGATGTATGTTATGTATGTTTGATGCCCTGCATGATGATGTTGCATGTGTATGTTAATGTTCCTGTTATGTTTGTTTATTTTCCCACGGCTTTACGTTGAATGTTAATGAATGAAATGAAAGTATTATGTAACGTAAAGTGGAAGATAATAAAAAGAGGAACGAATGAAGAATGCATGCATTAATGAATGAATGAATGTAAGAAAGTCTTGCAAGCAAATCTATGGAGGTTCACACTTAATGCGGAGTGTTAGCTCAACCGTGTGTGGGTTAGCTACCCCATGAGGATGCACACTATGGCTTAATTCGTGTGATTAAGAAAATGTATGAAGGTTCACACCCAATGAGGGGTTTCAGCTCAACTTTGTGCGGGTTATATACCCCATGAGGATGCACATAGGGGTTCAGTCTTTGTGATTGACCAGACGTATGGGGTGCTTGTCACTTAACCCTAGATGAATTTCTTGGTGCTCTAGAAGGGGGTTAAGCACATGACAGGACCTAGATGAAAGCGAAAGATAATAAATGTAAGAAACGAATGATCATGAAAATAATAAATATTATCTATGTGTATGTATGATGTGTGATCACATGTTGAAGTAAAGAATGGTCTAATGAATGTAAAGTATGTTTTATGTTAAACTAGAACTCATTTAGCAACACTGACTTTTTAAGCATTTTCCAGTTGGCATGTGAGCATTGCTGAGGATGGTGCGGGGTAGCTACTTGGCATTTGGATGGCATTCTTTATTAATGCTTTTGCATTGTAATGCGAACAAATAAAAAACAAATGTTGTATTATTTTGCATAAGTATTTATAATGAAAAAAGGTTATTTTGATGATTCTGTTGCGGTGTTTTATGAAAGTTAAATGCACTTATAGGTTTTATGAGGAATGATTGACCAGCTGTGAGCGTCCCGGAAACGGGGCCTTACATTAGATATACTAGAACTAGCAATATGTCATTTTCTTGTCCTTTGATGAAGAGAGTTCCATCTATAGTACCCCTCCTGTATCCATGTTTGCAGAGTTACTGAGATAGAGTCTCATACCACTTCCTGGGTGCCTGATGCAGCCCATAAAGAGCTTTGTCGAGCTTGCAGACATAATTAGGATGATCAGGATCTGCAAAACCAGGTGGCTGTTTGACATATCCTCTTCATCAATCACTCCAAAAAGAAAAGCACACTTTACATCATGTTGATAGACCTTGAAGTTCTTAGATGCAACAAATGCCAACAAGGTGATGGGCAACTTAGAGTCAGACAACATGGTTCTTGCAGCTTCAATAAGTGTCCTATTTCTCTTCTCAGCAACACCATTTTGCTGAGGAGTCCTAGGGGCACTATATTGTCTTATAATACCCTTTTTATCACAAAATGTATGAACGATTTGGTTCTTGAATTCAGTTCCTTGATCACATCTTATGATTTTGACCTTGTGATCAGATTGATTCTCAATCTTTAGGATAAAATACTTCAGAATCTCAAGAATCTCATTCTTAGTTTAAGAAGAAGACTCAAGTGAATTTTGTAAAGTCATCTGTGATCACTAAACAATAAGAGGTCGTTCCTAAACTCATTACACTAGTGGGGCCAAAGAGATCCATATGTAACAAGTGTAGGGGTGTAGTGATGGAGTTTCTTTCCTTAGGCTTGTGAGATACCTTATGTTGCTTCCCTTTCAGGCATGCAACACAATGATCATCACTTGTAAACTCTTTCTTTGGCATTCCAGTTACGAAATCATTCTTAATAAGTTTATTCATGTTTTTAAAGTTTACATGGCACATTCTTTTATGCCATAGGAAAGACTCATCACCATTGGCTTTAGACAGAAAGCATGAAACTTCTCAAGAGGGAGATGTTTCTTGCAAGTCCATCTTGTACATGTTTCCTTTCCTGGGGGCTCTGAGCAGAATATGCTCATGAGGAATGACCTCCTCGGACTTGAGAACAATGCACTCATGCTCAGTAAAGAGCATGTTATGATTTGATCATAAAATTGGGATGCACTTAGAAGATTGTACCCAAGCTCCTTGATAAAGTTTACCTTTTCAATACTGAGCTTACCATTGTGACCTTGCCCCTTCCGGAAATGTAACCACCTTCTTCTCCTCCAAAAGCATCTGGTCCTCCATCAATCCTTTCAAAGTTTTGCAGTAGTGGCCTATTGCATGTCATGTGCCTGGAACAACCACTGTTAATGATCCAAACATTCTTATTTGTCTTGAGCTATCCCTGCACAAAGAAAATGATTAGTTACATTTGGAAACCCAAGCCTTATTTGTCTTGGGCTTACTAAGAGAAGCAGAAGGTAATGCAATAGTAATAGATCCTATGGTTGTGCTTGGAGGATCTTGAGCTGTTGTTGATGGAGAATTTTCTGTCATTTGATCTTTCTTACACTTCCACACCATCTTTGGAAGCTTGGACTTGACCTTCAATACTTCGGAAGCTTTTGAGACTTCAGAAGTTTTGATGACTGGACCTTTGGAAGATTGTGCAGACACTGCAGCAGACTTCAGTGCTTCGGAAGTATTCCTTCCTTCCGAGACCAACTTTTCTTCCGAAGGAAATTTTCCACTTGCCTTCTTCTTAGTTTTGGAGCTTCCGAAGGAAACAAGTTTTCCTTCGAAGCTTGAATATTCTTGGAACTCTTGGAAGTCCTTGTCTTGGTCTTATGAAGAGTACCTTTAGGATTGTATGGACAATCCTTAGCAAGATGAGCAATACTTCCACACATGACACACTCTATTTTCTTCTTCCAAGAGCCTTCTGCTAGGAACAAGACTGACTTTGGTCACATCCCTTCTCCACCCTCATCTTTGCAGATGTTGAGACAGTCCTTTTGGGCTTACGACTGTTCCTGGAGTCGGATGGTCCCGACTGTGTAGCAGTGGTACACAACAGATCAGCCTTCCTCTTCGTACTGAGATGATTTGAACATGAACCAGAACTCTTAGCAGACGAGTTTAGGTTGATGTCTTTAGTCTTTACTACTTCAAACCCTGCAGAGATAAATACTTTTTTCTACTTAGAGTCTAAAGTAGCTTTGATCTCTTGAGCCTTCCTAGCTTTTCTTTTGCTCTTTCTGATCAAGTTCTTTCTCATTGACTTGGTCATCACAGTCTTCTTCTTCTCCTCAGAAGGATAGTGGCCCTTCTTAGACTCCTCCTCTTCACTCTTTTTCAGATAGATTCTTCACTATCACTTCTTCATCCTCTTCACTCAAAGGATCTATGAGAGGAAGCTCATCTTCACAAGTTCCACACCTAGGTGATCTTACAGATAAGATTATGTGTGGAGGAGCTATCTCATTTGATCCTAGTCCCTGCTTGTTTTAATAGCACACTTTGTTGTGTAGGGATAAGGATATCATGTTCTTGAAGGTCTTTTCTTCAAGAACACACTTTTCTGCCCTGGCTTTGCTGATCACAAGCTCAGCCTGGCACTCAGTCAGCTTAGTTATAAGATCTTTAATCTGAGTCCTAAAATTTGTATTCTCTATCTTTAGTTTATAGTCATTTTCAGACTTTCTAAAATCAGCTTTTAAGATGTTTAAGGACTTAAGATCAGATCTCATTTCTAAGTTGTAGGACCTGTATCTAATAATTTTAGCAATACATTCAGGGGTATAGAGATGTTTCAATACCTTGGCTTCATCATGATCTGCCATCAGTGCTTGGTTTGGAGAAGCATCTTCCACTTGGAAGCTCTAGTCAAAGCCTTCTTATTCAACAGCAACAACAGCCTGCTGCTTTGGCTTCTCATTCTAGGATGCTTTATCAGTATAGTTTGGTCTGGATTGTGCTTGGCCACCATTTGTTCTTGGTGCCTTACACTCCCTGGCAAAATGGCCCATCAAGTTACAGTTGTAACATTTGACTTTTCTTTTATCCAGCCCAAACTTTCCACTGGTTGCATTGCTTGGAAACTTCCTTCTAGTCCGCATATAGAACTTCTTGGCTCTGTGAGTGAGAAGAGCCATCTGCTGGACTAATTGCATGTACTCCAGATCATCTAGATGGATACAGTCCAGGTCTTCAAGGGTGAAAAGAAAGCTGCCACAACTTTCATCAGAAGACACAAAGGCTTGAGAAGAACTTGTCTCTTGGAATGGGCTTCCTTGAGTGTAGTTCTCTGTTGGATCAAGAAGAAGGCTGGTGCAACCAAAACCAATTCACTTAGATAATTTTGGTGTTACATTCAAAGGCTTCCAAAGGTTATCATGGAAATTCCGAAAGTTGTAGAGTTCTTCCGAAGACAAAGTGAAAGATCAACTTCCGAAGACAGAACTCTACTTCCGAAGTCAAGAGCATGCTTTCGAAGATCAGGTCTTAAGAGAATAACCAGAAGACTACTTTTGAAGTATGAAGAAAAGAAGAAGTCTCCAAGCCTTGGAAGAAGCAGCCTCTTCCGAAGTATAAGTGGCTTCGGAAGTACTTGTTCCTCTGAAGCCATTTAACCTTCGGAAGACACTGCTATGAACCAGTGGACACATGTATGGTCTCTGACACTCCACTGCAGACCTCTGATACTGAATGGCTTCTTCCTAAAGAGCCATGTAGTTGACCATACTTTATTCCACTACTCACCTTTTATGATAGTACAAGTTGGTAAGTCAGGGACATGTCCTGACTACCATATCTCAGATAAGACTTTATCCGAGATACCTTAAACTATAGTATTGTAGTATAGGCTTTAGTTATAGGATCCCAGCTGGTATCAAAGTATATCCGGCTGTAGGTAGTATTATATGTAGGTTCTCATTGTAACTCATTTCACACTGCTTGTAAGAGTCTTGTAATACTTGAGTTGAGAATCAATATATAAAAGTACCTTGAAAATTACTTCCCGTGTTCCTTATTACTTGCTATATTGTGATCAACTCTTATTGACTCTATCTTTATCCGAGTGTTGTTCTAAGTGAGTTTGAGAGAAAAACTAAGTGTTAAGTGACCTTAACTGATCCTGCAATTGGTATCAGAGCTATTTAGGCTTTCGATTGCGTGATCTAACCATCAAAATCAACACGTTTTTCACTCCTCCTTACAACTCATTCACTCAAAATGGCCCTTAACAAATCCGAAGTAGAGATGGGAACTATGACAAAGGCTCCCGTCATTACTCCTGAAAATTTCAGGTCTTGGAGCAGAAGAATGGAAGGCTTCATCAGATACCAAGACAGCAAAATATGGAACTCCATTGTCAATGGCCCGTACAACCCAAAGGTTGCATCACCTGGTGGAAACGATGCCTTGATAGAAAACGCAATTGAAGATTATTCTGACGAAGACTGAAAGAAGATGGACATCGACAACAATGCTTTGACCATTCTTATGACTGCAATACCGAACTCCATTATGGTGGGGTTCGAGCATTGCAAGACTGCCAAAGAATTGTTTGATGCACTTGCTCAGATGTATGCAAACTCCAACGACTCTAAGAAGGACTCACTGAAGCAGCAGTTCGAGAACTTCACTCATATTGCTGTAGAGACCCTAGCCAGCAGTACTTCAGGTATATGGATCTTATCTCTTCTCTTCAGTCTGTGAAGATCACTCCCGAACTCAGAGATCTTACTAGAAAGTTCATGAGTGCTCTTCCAAATGAGTGGACATTCTACTCTGTCCCTATCAAGAGAACAGAAAACTTGAACACTCTTACTATGACTGAACTCTATGGCATCCTTGATGGATATCGCCTAGAGATGGAGAGTAAGAAGGGCCACCAAACAAGCAGACCCATGAGTCTTCTTGCTAGCAACGCTTTAATGGTTGCTAAAGGCTCAATACTCCCATAACCTCAGCACTACCTCACCTACCAGCAGCCATCCTACTCTTTTGGACCATACATCACTTTTCCTGAGACTCCAAGGTCTCAACAGGCTCAACACAATTCCTTTCAGGAAAGTTGTGCCTTTGTTTCAGGAAGTGGACACTCTGGTGATTTTTAATATTGTTTTGATGATCTTGAGTGTTTTAATCCAGATGATGTAAAGTATGTGGACATTGTCCAACATATGTCTCTTTTAACTTATAGAATGAAGAAGTTCTTTAAGAGAACTTGAAGGCAATTCCCTCAAAACCCAACTACCAGCAAGTTTGGGTTTGACAAGACCAAGGCAAAGTGTTACAACTGTAACCAACTCGGTCACTTTGCAATGGAATGCAAGGCTCCCAAGACCAATCCGGGAACCCCATAGGCCTCCACACATCCCTCAACCTCAAAACCCACTGAAAAGTCAACTGAAACAACTACAATGGCTCAAGAAGTTGACTGGAGCTTCATGGTACAAGATGTGACTCCTGCTCAAGCTCTCATGGCCGGAACAAACGATGCCCAGGTATATGAACATCTCTGTACTCCAGCCTGTATAGCTAAAGTTAAACTTTATCAGGATTACAAAATGGAAATTAGATCTGATATTGAGTCTTTAAATATTTTAAAATCTGATTTTAAGAGAGCTGAATCTGACTACCAAAAGAAAATTGAGGAGTTAGAGAAAACTGTGTCTCTTTTAAAACATGAACACACCAACTACAAGACTCAAATCAAGGATCTGATATCCAAATTGTCTGAGGCTCAATCCCAGCTTGTCACTGCTGAGCTCAGGCCAGGAAGCATGCTATTTCTGAGCAGAATTTCCAAGCTATTCTTGCATCATCCTCCCACTCCAAACTATGTTATCAAAACAAAGGAGGGTTGGGAACCAATGAAATTGCTCCACCACACTCTTATGAGTCTATTAGACAACCTAGATATGGTACTGAGGAGCAAGAAGTTCCAACTGCTGACCCTTCCTCACTAGAGTTGTAGGATGAAGCAACAATAGTGGCTGCCACAGGGAAGGAACAGGTAGACGTACTCATCTCCTCCTGTGAAAATCAAATCCTAACCACTAAGTCCAAAAGAAGCAGAACCAAAGCAGCTAGAAGAACTACCAAGAAAGTGGCTGAGTCCAAGCTAAAGATTGACCCAAAGCAGAAAGGTGTCTTTATCTCAGCTGGATTCCAAGTGTTAGGTACTTCTAATTCAGGAAAAGAGTGTAATACCCGCACACCTATCCTACCAAAGGATCAAAAGTTGAAGGGAAAGGTTGCTGATAAAGAGAAGAAGCCCAAGAAACAGCAACCCTCACATTCCCAAAAGACTAACATCGCATGCATAATGTGTGGTCTGCAAAACCACATGGCTAAAGATTGTTACTACAATCCTGCAAGCACACATTATGCAAATAATGTTAGAAAAGAAGGAGTCAGGGAAGGTTTCACATTTGGACCTTTTCAAACGGTTCAAGTGATGAAGAAGGGAAAGCTGGTTTCCAAAGCAAGGTTGCTGTCGAAAGAAACTCTTCTTCCGAAGGGAAAATGGCTTCGGAAGCAAAAGCTACTAAGGTTCGGAAGAACAAGAAAGCTCCCTTGAAACCATCCCAGAATAAGACTGCTTCGGAAGAAAAGGTGGTGAAGGCTTCTTCCGAAAAGAAAGAAGCTTCAGAAGAAGGCCATGCTGCAAAAGCTTCAACAAGCTCATCCTCCAAGATTAACCAAAGGATGGACTAGAAGATCAAGGAAGATGCTACAGCCCAAACCTCTTCTTCAAAGACCTCTATTGAACCCCCATGCATATCTTTTGGTTCAATTATGTGATTATCTTTGGAAGAACCCAAGACCAGCAAGGCTTGGGTTTCCAAACAAATCTAACAATCTCATCTTATGTGCAGGGACATCCATATGACAAGAACAACAATGTCTGGATTGTAGATAGTGGATGCTCCAGGCACATGACAGGGAATAGATCTCTCCTTTAATAGTTTCAGAACTATGATGGAGGTCTTGTCCAATTTGGAGGTGAGGCAAGAGGATATATTTCTGGCAGGGGGAGTATATCCAATGGTAATTTAAAGGTTGAAAAAGTTCACTTTGTCAAATAGCTTGAACACAATCTGTTAAGTGTTTCTTAATTCTGTGATCAAAAGCACTAGATGCTTTTCACAGAACATGAGTGCATTATCCTCAAACCAGGGATGATAATTCCTCCGGAATTGGTGCTTCTTAGATCTCCCAGGAATGGGGATATGTACAAGCTGGATATGAACAATTCTTCCCCAATAGGTGAAGTATCATGCTTTCTTTCCAAAGCTAATAGTGATGAGTCAACACTGTGGCATAAACGTATGTGTCATGTAAATTTTAAGACAATGAATAAATTGGCTAAAAATAACTTGGTACATGGTTTGCCTAAAAAGGAGTTTTTCTGCAAAGATAACTGTGTTGCATGCCTGAAAGGGAAACAACACAAGACATCTCACAAATCCAAATGTGTTAACTCTATCACTACTCCATTACACTTATTGCACATGGATCTTTTCAGTCTCGCAAGTATAATGAGCATTGGAAGGAAATCATACTGCCTTGTGATAGTTGATGATTTTACAAGATTCACATGGGTATTCTTTTTAAGAACTAAAGATGAAACTGTTGAAACATTAAAATCTTTTATTCTTAAAATAAAAAATCAAATTGATCACAAGGTTAAAATAATTAGAAGTGATCAAGGGACTGAGTTTAAGAACTTCATTCTTGACTCATTCTGTAACTCAAAAGGGATTGCCAGACAATATATTGCTCCTAAAACTCCTCAACAAAACAGTGTTGCTGAGAGGAGGAACAGGACGCTTATTGAGGCTGCTCGAACTATGTTAGCTGATTCAAAACTACCTCTAACATTCTGGGCAGAGGTAGTCAGCACTGCATGCTATGTGTAGAACAGAGTTCTTGTAGTTAAGCCACATGGAAAAACCCCTTATGATCTATGGAACAAGTGGCCACCATTCATTTGCTTTCTAAGGTCCTTTGGCAGTAGGTGTACCATACTTAACACAAATGACAATTTAGCAAAATTTGTTGAAAAGTCAAATGATGCAATCTTTGTTGGATACTCTTCTAGCTCCAAAGCTTATAGAGTATACAATATTTGGAATCAACAATTTGAGGAGTCATTCAATATAGTTATTAATGAGCACACTCCTTGTGTTAGGGGGAATGACCCTGATCATATCTTTGATTTAGAATTGTTTCCAAACTATTCTAAAATATCTTGTGAGAATGTTTCAGTTGGAACATGTGCTTAAAATGATGCTGATGCTGCTGATGATGATCAACTGTTTGAGCTACCCAGACCTAGTCCAAATTCTCCAAGTGCTACAATAAATCAAGCTTCCACTATTCACAGATATGACAGCTTAACTATTTCAAGAATAGCGAAGCTTCAACAAGTGAATCACTTGCTGAGCCTCAAAACTCATCAGGTGATCCACCACAACACCAGGAAGAAGGAAGTAGTATTTTGAAGGAACATGCAACTGTTAATACTACTTCACAGCCAACCATTGATGATTTTTCTCACTCATTCAATCAGTCATCATTGAATGATTTTGAAACAGCAGCTGGACAGAGTGTTCAAGTTCCTGAGCAGAATATGTCCAACCTGGATCTATCTCTGCAACTGGAAGTGATTCCTCGTCTTAGGATTTATAACACTCATCCAACTGAGAACATCATAGGGGATGTCTCTGAAGGTGTGAGAACAAGAGGACAGACTCATCATGGGAATGTCTGCTTGTACTCATGCTTTTTATCCCAGATGGAACCCAAGAAGGTTGAAGATGCCTTGAAAGATAGTAGCTGGCTTGAATCGATGCAAGAGGAGCTGCTTCAATTCAAGAGACAGAAGGTATGGAACCTATGTCAGCTACTATCAGGTCAAGTAATAATAGGCACTAAATGGGTTTTCAAAAACAAGAGAGATGATAGAGGCTTGATTATCAAGAATAAAGTAAGACTTGTAGTTCAAGGATACACCCAAGGGGAAGGAATTGATTATACTGATGTTTTTGCACCAGTTGCAAGACTTGAGGCAATTAGGATCTTCCTTGCTTATGCTACATCCAAGGACTTCACTGTCTACCAACTTGATGTCAAGTGTGCCTTTCTATATGGGGATATAGATAGGGAAGTCTATGTATGCCAAACTCCAAGATTTGAAGACCCGTAGCACCCCAACTATGTGTGCAAATTGGATAAAGCTCTATATGGGCTGCACCAAGCACCTAGGCTGTGGTATGAGACTCTGTGTTAGTTTCTTCTGAAGAATGACTACACTAGAGGTACCATTGACAAGACTCTCTTCATCAGAAAGTCTGGAAAGGACATTTTGCTTGTTCAAGTCTATGTCGATGACATCATATTTGGTTCTTCAAATGACCAAATGTGTAAGGACATTGAGAGCATTATGAAGAAAAAGTTTGAGATGAGTTCCATGGGAAAAATGGACTTTTTCCTTGGAATTTAGGTAAAGCAAATGAAGGAAGGGTTTTTTTATTAAACAATCTAAGTATGTCTCTGACATCTTAGAAAGATTCGAGATGAAAGATTGTAAGCCTTCCAAGACACCCATACCCAGAAACCACAATCTATGTCCTGACCTTGAGGGGGAGGATACTTATCAACATCAGTATAGGGCGATTATTGGTTCTCTGATGTATCTTACAACCAGTATACCTGATATCATGTTTACTACCTGCATCTATGCAAGGTATCAGGCTGCTCCAAAGGTGTCTCATCTAGCTGTTGTTAAGAGAATCCTCAGATACCTCAAAGGAGCACCTAAACTAGGAATCTGGTATCCCAGAAACAAGGATTTCAATCTCTATGGATACTCACTATGGCGGCTGTAACATTGACAAGAAATCAACATCAGGAGGATGTCAATTTCTTGGTGGAAGGATCATCTCATGGCAATGCAAGAAACAATCCTGTGTCTCTACATCAACTGCCAAAGCTGAATACATTGTTGCTGCTAGCTGCTGTGCTCAACTACTATGGATTCAGAATCAGATGTTAGACTATGGATTCAACTTCATGAGTTCTCCTATCCATATTGACAAAACAGTGCAATCTCCATTACTGAAAAATCTAGTGAAGCACTCTATAACAAAGCATATTGATATCAGGTACCATTTCATTAGAGATATTCATGAGAAAAATCTAATTAAGCTAATCAAAGTTGATTCAAATGAACAATATGCCGATTTGTTCACCAAGCTTTTGATGAACAAAGATTTAAGTATCTCATAACAACTATTGAGATGATAAACATTGATTAGCCTAACTCTTTTGAAAACCTTTTTAAATATGTAATGTTTTATATCAATACAATTTAAGCCCTGTTACAAAAAGGTCTATCTAAAATCTTCTAAGTATAAATTCCTTCCGAAGAGAAATTAACCCTCGGAAGTTATTTTTATATCTTTTGAAGCAAAATTTCTCAAAGGATAATTTTCTTCTCGGAAGAGTTTTTGGTCTCGGAAGAAGCGATTGATTTCATATCAGATCTACTTCCGAGGTTTACACACACTCTCCATTCGGAAAGCAATCTTGACCTTCGGAAGCAAAGTCTTTGCTTCAGAAGCAAGAATTGCCTTTGGAAGACAAATTACCTTCGGAAATGTTTTATATTTGAAAGAGAGATTTTACTGTGTAATGAAAATCTCTTGGGCCCCACACTGTAAAAAGCAAAGATTTTGTTAATGATGTCGGATTATTTAACTGATTTTAACCTTACCGCCACTATCATTTCATCCACTAAGACATCACATCACCTTATCCTAACCCCCATTACCGCCTTTCCACCCCTATTTAAATAATCCCGATCATTCAATTTCATCTTCTTACTTGAAATTTTTACTGCCCTAGAAATTTTCTTTTCACTCCAACTTTACCCAACCTTAAATTCATTTGCATTCACCTTTCTCCAATGGCTCTCAACCCTCAACATAACCAAGGCGCACTTCTTGATTCATCAAGAGATGCTGACTTCTCTGAAATCATCTCCTTTCTCACCCAATCATCTTACTACACAGCCCTTACCATTAACCCCACTGTTTACTCCAACCAAATGGCCGAATTTTAGGAAAATGGTCAAGCCGAAACCCTAAATAGGATTCATGTACTAAGGTCCAGCATTTGTGGACAGGATTTAATCATTACTGAACAACTCATCAGAGAGCATCTCAAGCTTCATGATAAAGGAGCTCCTACTGAATTCCCCAGGGAAGATTTAGACAACACTTACATTCTAATGGGATATGGTGGAGACATAAGCAGGTCGATAGTCTACAAATTCAACTTCTCCTACAACTGGAAGTTCCTCTTACATGTTGTTCTCCACTGCTTGTCAAACAAATCTGGGGGATGGGATCAAATCCCGTATGAACTAGGATGCTTAGTTCATGGATTGGTGAGAGGCTTACGCTTTAATTACTCAAGATTTGTGTTCACCAATTTGATTGGGAATCTTCAAAGGGAGACATTCTTCATGTATCCCAGATTCATTCAACACATAATCAACTGTGAGTTGGAACAGAGTACTCTGTGCAGCTGCTCTAAATGTCCCTCACATGAGGCCTGCCATCTTCAAGATTTTGAAGAAGGTGTCCACCAAATTCACAAGAAGATTCACTTCTCTTCTTCCAGGTATGATTGAGCGCATAGCTCCTGGTGACATTCCTATTCACCACACAGGCGATGAACCCACACCAACAACCTACACCACAATGCCAACACTGCCTTCTCCACCCATCACCATCACATACCAGAGACGCCCAAAACGAACCCTTGTTCAATCTACTTTGATTGAACAAACCCCTCCTGTTCAATCCAAAAAGATTAGAGTGGAAACATGGGCTCCCATTCAGTCTGAGGTCTCTCCATCCTTCTCTTTTGACCTCAATTTAGGTTTTGAGTCTCCTCAGTCTCAAACCCATGAGCCCGACACCCAAACCAACAACCCTCAGGATGAGTATTTACACTCTTCTAAGCAGCCAACAAAGGACAGCTCCACCAAAGGCTCAATGCCTGTAGACATTGACCAAGGTCCCAGGTCAGTAGGCTTAACCTCCCAATCTTTTACTCACCTTCTCTTCAAAACTAATGAAGAGATAACATCTCTCCACGGCAATGAAGTTGATCTACAACACCATATTCAAGTTCAACAGAGCCCAGAGAAATCCCTTATCTCTAGCCCCCATCAACCACCTATAACTGAGGTGAGTCCCATTGATGTAGAGGGGACTCATGCAGATTCAGTTGCCATTACAGAAGGTGCCTCAATGGACCTTATGGATAGTGGTAACATATCTAAGACTGAATCTATGGCAACCGTGCCTTTTGATGACTTTAAAAGAGACATCATTAAGCAAGGGAAACCAGGGTGCCAAGAAACCACATCTGGTGGTGAGGCTGAACATACTAGGTATGTTACCTCATCTCCCCATGATTCTTCAAAAGAAGATGAGGGAAGCATGCAACTCCTTATAAAAGACAAATCATAGTTCCAATGAATGATAGGATCATGAATGCTTAATGGAGTTAAATGTAGAACATCCTCTTTGTCTCCACTTGGTTTCGCTTTAAATTTGTTGCCAGTCTTTTTCTTAAGAATAGATGCCATTGATTTCTACATGTAAGGCATAACTTCAATTCTCTTAATCAAAATGAACATTCTTTTTAGGTCCTTACAATTAAGATTTAGAATTTCTAACTCAGTTGGGAAGAAAGACTTGGAACCATCCTTTCTCTTAATGAAGTACCTTTTAGCTTTCAAATAATATGCTTGGTTAATGATGTTTTTTTTACCATCACCTTCTGAGTGCTCAGCTTGATCTAACTTTGAGATTTATTCTTTAGCAATTTGTTTAGGCTTGTCTTATTCTCTTTTTATTCGTTCAAAAACTCTAATGATTTCCACTTCATATTTCGAGAGATTTGACCATGTTTTTGTTGGAGATTTAGCTTCTTGAGATGCTTGTTGGACTGTTGGAGGGGATACATCCTCAACAATCAGTGCATGTTGAGTAGTGGTAAAAGGATATTATGATTGAGTGATGGGTGTAGGATCGATATATGAGATGGCTTTAACAACTTTAGTTTTTCTTATTTTATTTTTTCTTCGAAAGCCTACTTTAACTTTTCAAGATGTGACTCGTAAATACTCATAAGCACCATTTCTACTTCCTTTGCTTTAAAGTCATTATTTATGTTTCTTAGTGTTAGCCCGATCAGGTTAGCTATCTTGAATCTATTAAAGTAGATAAGTTGGTTCCTTTAGTAAGCTCCTTCCAGCTACTAATCCAGTGATGATGTAAGTATCTTTGGCCTAATCATATTCCCACTATAATATTAGATCCTATGGCGATATTGGAGTTTTAGGGATCTCTTCATTTCTACATCCAAATATGGATAGGTACTTAACAATTTGCTCTAAGATGTCAAGAGGCAATCAAGTACTTCATTTTCATGATCATAATATATGATTTCTCCTTTTGCTCCCTTGACTATAATTTCTTAGTTGGGATTCATACCTAGCACATAGTAGTTTTGTTCTTTTCAGAATTCATTCTTCCACTTTAGGATCAATCACTACTTGCCTTTATTAATCTTTTCGATACAACTCTCTTTTTGGGAATGACTAATGAGATAAGCTAATCATCATGAGACAAAGTTGTATCAAACGAATGAGATGTTGGATGCTCCTTTGGTAGATGGTAAGACTTTTGAATAATTTTTTTGTCTTTGCTTGTTGTCTTTCCCATTTATCTTTTGCTTCATCATGAAGCTCTCCAGCTGCAACTCTTTTTTTATTTCTCTTATGTTCAGATCAAGAGTAGACATACTCATTTGTCCTACTTGTTTTATAGAGAAACGATAGTACTTTAGGTGCATTTTCATATGTTGCTTTTCTCTTGACTCGTATATGACTCTTTCAACTTGTCATGTTTTGGACTTAGCTCATTTTTTCTAACCAACTCTTCTGGTTTTTCTATCTCAGCATGAGTTACGCCTATCAGCTTTGATTTTATCTTAACAAGACTCCACTCAATGACCTCATCAGTACTAAATCCTTTCATCTTAAGTTGAGCTGTAAGGATGTATTTTTCTTGATATTTCTCCTCATTTTCTAATAGGTCACTGGCATAGATTTTGTAGTTGTTGACACATGAGTTTGTAGAGTGGTTGTCCTTTGAGGAGTGCTTTCGGTAGTTTGCATGGATGATTTCAATAGCACTTTCTTGAAAACCTTAGCTTTTGGTTTAGATGGAGTTGTTGATTTTGATATGCTAGGTTATCGAACAAGGTTATTTTTTTTATTTTTTGCTCTAGACTCTTTTGAACTTTGAATTAATGCAATGATGTTCTTTTTCGCTAATGTTTCTTCAGATCTACAAGCATGTAATTCTACCGGTTCTTTATCAACACTCTATGGGAAATGCTCTATCCTTTTTGTCATTCTTAATCTGTTTCTAAGGCACCATATCTATTGGCTCTGACCGAGAGGAAGGA
The DNA here is from genome assembly GCA_025506515.1 of Flaveria trinervia. NCBI lineage: Eukaryota > Viridiplantae > Streptophyta > Magnoliopsida > Asterales > Asteraceae > Flaveria > Flaveria trinervia. Next base: position 47,660,738 of record CM046458.1, on the reverse strand, counting down.
ACTGATGGAGCAACTACAAGAGTTGCTTGATAAAAGGGTTCATTAGACTAAGTATATCTCCATGGGGTGTTGCGGTCTTGTTCGTGAAGAAGAAGGACTGTAGTATGAGGATGTGTATTGACTATCATGTGTTGAATAAGTTGGATGTGAAGAATCGGTACCTATTACAGAGAATTGATGACTTGTTTTATTAGCTCCAAGTTGCCAATTGCTTCTTGAGGATAGAGCTTCAATCAAGTTAGCATCAGTTGAAGGTTCATGAGGCTAATTACCCTACCCATGACATGGAGATAGCAGTTGTGGTCTTTGCACTAATGATTTGGAGGCACTACTTATACGGGACGTAGTGCACAATCTTCACTGACCACAAGAGCTTGAAGTACTTCGTCGAGAAAAATATACATGAACATGAGGCAAAGGAGATGGTTGGAACTCATAAAGGATTATGATTGCGAGATCCATTACCATCCGGGCAAGGCTAACGTAGTGGCGGATGTCCTTAGCTGAAAAGAGAGATCTAGGCGATTCGGGTGAAGGCTTATCAATTGATTATGACCTCCGATGTGATGAAACATGTCAAAGAGTTTCAAGACGAGGCATTGAAAGAAGATCATCTTAACTCTGAAAGGATGAGAGGTATGGTCGCGGAGTTGGGTGAAAACACTTATGGTGTTAGAACCTCATTCAGGCGTATGTGGATTCCTCATTATGGAGACCTACATGGGAAGATAATGGATGAAGCTCATAAGGCTCGATACTCAATTCATCCCGGTGATACAAATATGTATCAAGATATGAAGAAGATTATTGTTGGCCGGGTATGAAGTGCGATGTAGCGGGGAATGTGAGTAAGTTCCTTACTTGCTTGCAAGTGAAGGCCGAACATCAGAAACCGTACGAGAAGATCCAACCGTTAGATATACCGGAGTGGAAGTGGGAGCATATCACCATGGACTTTATCACGAAGTTACCTCGTATCGCGAAAGGGTATGATGCCATATAGGGGATAGTCGATTATTTGATGAAGAGTGCTCATTTCCAACCGATCCGTGAGACGTACTCCTCTGAAAGATTAGAGGATCTATTCATCAAAGAGATTGTAACTCGTCATGGTATGCCCGTGTCTATTGTTTCTGGTTGTGACACTCGGTTTACATCTAAATGTTGGAAGAAGTTCCATGATGCTATAGGGACGAGGTTACACATTAGCACGACTTATCATCCTCAGACGGATGGTCAGTCGTAAAGGACTATTCAGGTGCTAGAAGATAAGCTTCGGGCATGCGTCATTGACTTTGGAAGAAGTTAGGATGACCACTTACCTTTAGCTGAGTTCTCATACAATAACACTTATCATGCTAGTAGGTATGCCCCCTTATAAGATGCTATACGGTAGGAGATGTAGAACACCTGTTTGTTGGGATGATATTGGTCAGAAGGAGTTGGGAAGTATTAAGGTGATGGAGGCTATGATTGAGAAGCTCGAAAAGATCAAAGCCTTTATTAAGGCAACCAAAGATACGCAGAATTCGTATGCCGATAAGAGATGTACACCGATTGAGTTCTAGGTGGGCGATAGAGTTATGTTGAAAGTATCACCTTAAAAATGTATCATTCGGTTCAGAGAGTTGGGCAAGTTAATCCCAAGATACATAGGGCCTTTCCGAATCATTGCTTGAGTAAGAAAGGTGGCCTATAGATTGGAGTTAGCCGATGAGTTAAGTGGAATTCACCTGACATTCTATGTATCTCATCTACAGAAGTGCTTAGCTGACAAGGATATGGTTGTACCATTGGAGGATATTGAAGTTGATGAAAGGCTCAATCATGTGGAGCAACTAGTGGCAATCATTGGTCGTAAGGAGAAATGGTTAAGGAATAAAGTAGTTCCACTTGTGCATATATAGTGGAAGCACATGAAGGGATCTGAGTCTATATGAGAGAATGAAGAAGAAATGAAACAACATTACCCACATTTGTTTGTGGAATAATAGGTTTCGAGGACGAAACGTATATAAGGGGGGTGGAATTGTATCACTCGAGTATTTTTAAAGACGAAAGAAGAATAAAATTATAGAAAAAGGGAGAAGCACAATTCAACCCTAGTTGTGGGGCTAAATGTGTCAAAAGGACAAAAAAGTATAAAAGTTGGTACAAAAGTGGGCATGGCCGCCCACACTTTCTACACACCACTTTCATTCAGATTTTCTAAAGAGAGAAAGAACAGAGTTTTGATTTTGAAGAAGGAAGATCAAAATTTTGAATCCAAGGTAAGATTTCATCATTTTGAGTTGTTCTTGGCCGGCATATGTAACATCCTGTATCTTTATGACTTTATTTATTTATGCTTGTGCGTGGCCTCGTTAGTAAAAAATTAATTCATTAATAATAATAATAGTAATAATGATAAAAATATTAATAATAATAATAATAATTTTAATAACAAATAATAATAATAATAATAATAATAATAATAATATAATAATAATAATATAATAATAATAATAATAATAATAATAATAATGATGATGATGATGATGATAATAATAATACTTTAAAAGTAACAATAACAATTATAATGTTAATAATGGCAATAGTAATAACAAATAATAATAATAATAATATCTATAATCATAATAATAATAATAATCATAATCATAATAATAATAATAATAATAGTAATAATAATAATAGTATTAATAATAAATGGTTAGTTAAATACAAAGTTCGGGGGGTGTTTTATAGATTTTTCAAACTTAAAAATCAAGGTTTGGGGCGTTTTAAAGCAACAGCCCAAACTATAGGGGCTGGAAGTGCAAAATGGTGAATCCTCACTCACGGTTTTCCGGTGGTTATTGGCCGGAGCTCCGGCTGAGCTCCGGCAAGGCCCGAACTCACTAAATTCATGCTATTCGACCCAATTAAACCACCCAATCCCCTCGACCCCATGAATCGAACCCAAACCCCAACCCAATTTGAGTTCCCGCTCGTTGCAAACCTTCCTAATCGAACTAAGGCTAACCAATGTAAACATCCAAATCAAATCCTGTCCAAATTCGCAATTCCAATCAAATTAATTATCCCTAAACTTAATACACGGCTTAAGCAATCAATCAATCAATTAGAATTGCAAATTAACAGCTCGAAATCTCTTAATTTGGGTAAACTTCGAACGTGGTTTCAATCGAGTGTGTTAAGCCCGAAACCGTGTAATCGAAGCTATAAATTGAGGGTTTCGGATTCACTTTGAAGTTCCTAAACTCCCTGAACCCTCAATTGCACAAGAAAACCTCTCAATCATAAAGCCCCAATTCAAGAACTTTCGAATCACATCCGAACTCGAAACCCCCCTTAATCTCATCCAAATAGGTAATCAAAACCTGTTACCCACTCGTTTTTGGTCGATGAACAAAAGCCCTATGATGATTCGAGTGTTTAATATCGAATCGAGGGTCAATTTCAGATCGGATGAACCTAGGGTTCATCGGATTGGGGGAAACCGGGGCGACTCGGTTTAAATTCAAAACAAACCAAAGTGAACCAAGGCCACGACCCTGGTTCACTGGTTCCTGCACCCCATGTTTCGGGGGAGGTCCCGGGTTCGACCCCGGGCAACCCCCCCCCCCCTTTTCCTTTTCTTTCCCTTTTCTTTTTCTGTTTTTCTTTTTTTTTATTATTATTATTTAGTTCTTTTATTTATTTTAATTCTGAAAATTTCTAAAATTATTTTATAAAATCCAGAATTTATCTAAACCTTTGATATACTATTTCGTGACTAAATTAATTGTTTATAAAATATAGCTGTATTTATAATACGTTGTTGTATTTAATAAAAAAATGTGTAATACTTGTATATAAATATATATATATATATATATATATTCAAACAATAAAATGTTTTGTTACTTATACATATATATATATACATATATATATATATATATAACTATATATATATAATTCTTTTAATGGTTAAATCACCTATCGTAATTATCCAACCTTTATAAATCGGTTTAGCGAACAATTAGATTAGGTTTCCTTTATTTATCCTTTCTCATACGCCCAATCAATTTATTTATTTCGCAAAAAAAAAATCCTTTCGTTCTGTTAACCCGGTCGCATTAATAACATGTAATAAATATGAATAGTTTCAACTCCTTTTCAATCTATAATTAAGAACCCTAAAACATAATGATTAATCATCAAACCTATCATAACGCGTTACCTTATTTTTTAGGTGCCTTGTGACGTTTGTGTGGGAATCTCATTCGTGATTGTTCTTATTTCATCTTCGGGACTTCTTTTATTAGCATGTGAGTTCTTATGCCCCATTTTATGATTATTTTACACCTTCGGGGTGAAACATGTTGATTATACAAACATACTCATACACGCTTTGATACATATTACGCACGTGCAATTCTTTACATAGTCGTGGTTGTTTGCATATGATAAGTTGTATATGAGATGTGAAATACATGTGCAATCATTAACTATATCTAGCCTGGCGAAGTCTTAGATCTCTGGGCCTGACAAGCCTATTCGGTGCTAAAGCCGAGGGATTGCCGGCTCCTAGGAGCCATATGCTTGTGCACTAGGGAACCAAATACACTTAGCTAATCATGCTTATTCATATTTTCAGTCAAGGTTTGATTGTAACTATGCATGTTCTATATACTTACTATCTTGTGACCATTGACTAGAATTGCCACATTTTTGTATACTTATTGTACTTAAACCATGAGAACTCACCAACTCGTTAGTTGACTCTATTTTCAACATGTTTCAGGTAATGTGCAAGCTTAGCGATGATTGAAGGAATGCTAAAACCTAGAACATGGACCTAGGCTTAATAAGGACAAATTGGTTTTCCTGTTTTTGTTTGTTTCATTATGAGACTTGATGTATGTGGTGTTTGGAACAATCGATAAATGGCATTTTGCGTTTATAATATAGCGTTATGTGGTTGTGAACAATCTTAACCCTCACACCTCGACGTTTCTGCCGTCAAGGTTGGGGTGTGACAGCATATGCCTCAGTTGTATGTTTATGAGTGTTTATGTGTTCAGGTGTGTGTGTTTTGGTGGTTTCTAGGCGGTTAAACTCAATTCGCAAACGGGTTGAAGAAGTCATACTCGAAGGTTGTCAAAGGTGAGTTTTAGAACCCCCTTTTTACATGTTTAAACTGATTTTGGAGCAGGAAATACATGTTTGAATGTTTTTATAAAAATGGGTTTTGTACCTATATGAATGTGTATGTGTGAATGTGGGTGGGTTTTGATTTGGGTGAATTATGATGTTATGATTAAGCCTGGTTCATATTTTGATGCTTAGAATGCTAGAAATAAGCTTAGAACATGATGAATGATGATTTGGGACTGATTATGTTATTGATAGTGTGAGTTGGCTGCCCATGTGCCTCAAATAGGCCCATGCGCCGTACGGTTAGATTTACCTAAGTGTCCCCCTTGTGCCTAATAACCCATATGCCCAAATAGTTCCCAGGTGCCTAGAATAGCTGAAATTGACTAAGTGTCCATACACCATGTGCCTAGAAATTTGCCGAGGAGTCTAAGTGTTGGGTCATGCGCCAAATAGTACCCATGCACCTAAAAGTTCCTCATGTGCTTAAGTGTTCCCATGCGCCTGAAAGGCCATGTGCCTGCTTAGTGCTCATGCGCCTAAGACTTAGAATATTTTTCTGAATTTTGGGAAAATGAAAAGTGTAGGCTTTGACTTGGGAGGAGCCTAGGGGTAATGTAAGTTGACTTTATGATGTCATATGTGATGTAATGATATTATGTATGGTATGTTTATGTTATGTTCCTTGTTATGTATATTTACTTTCTATGGTTTTGCGTGTTGTGACTAATATCAATAAACGTAAAGTAGTGTAATGAAAAACAAAGATAATGAAGAGGAACGTAATGGATGAATGAATGCATGCATTAATGAATGAATGAAGTACTAAAAAGTCTTGCAAGAAATGTATGGAGGTTCACAACCAATGAAGGGTGTTAGCTCAACTGTGTGTGGGTTAGCTACCCCGAAAGGATGCACGTTGGGTTTAATCTTTGTGATTGACCATATGTATGGGACCCTGGCCGCTTGCCATAGGTACTAGAGTCAGCTTCGTGCACAATGTTCGAGGTCTATGATAGACCTCAGCCTAGTAACATGCTTCGTGTATAATGTTCGGGGTATAGCATATGGCATTGGTCTGGGATGAAAGATGAATGATAATGATGACTGTACTTGCCCTAGGCCCAACAATCAGCTTCGTGCATAATGTTCAGGGTACAATACATGTCATTGGAAGTTAATAAATGTAAGTAAGGTACAGTAAGAAAGATAACGAATGATAAAGATGATGTACGATGATGAACGAACGAAAGTTAACGAATGATGATGAAAGATAGTAATAAATTATTTTCTGTGTGTACGTATGATGCATGATCACATGTGAAAATAAAGAAAGAATAGTTTTAAATGAAAGAAAAGTATTTTATTTTAATAAAACTTGAATTCACTCAATAACGTTGACTTTTATGTGTTTCCAGTTGGTAGGTAATATTGCTGAGGATGGCACGGGGCAACTACTTGGCATATTTGGATGACATCCATTGTTTAAATTATAATGTTTTTGTGATGTAATGCAACGAGTAATATTTTGTAATTTGTCAACATTGTATTATTTTGCAAAAACATATGTATATAAATGAAATGGTTTGTTTAAAAGAATTCCGCTATAATGTTTTAGAAAGTGTAATGTATATTTTATGTTTTATGTGCGATGATTGTCCGACTGTGAGCGTCCTAGGAACAAGGCCTTACACATTGTGAGATTGATTATATTGACCTCCCTTAAACGGTCTTGCATTAAGCCCCTCGCATTGCAGTGGGGGTCATAAAACCATGCCAAATAGCACCAATGTCATACCACCGTCAACGACCACCAACACGGATAAACTCATAATTAAAATTATAAAAACAAAAAACTTGGGGAAAGTAGACGAAAAAATATTGAATCATGAACATGAAGTGTAAGGCATTAAAAATAATAACTAAATTTAGGACCACATGCGTTGATACTAGGCCGTTAAATGAAAAAAAACAAAAGATGTGTAAAAACATTGAACCAAGAAATGCACATTGTGACGTGTTAATTCATAAAATTTAGACCGGAATGTTAAGTATAAAAAATTCAAAGATAAAAAGTACACGATATCAAAGTTGAAAGTAAAAATTTATGACTGTTAACTTGTAAAAGATTTAAAATCATTGGGCTTAAATGTATTATAAAAACTCCAAAAATGGGTACAAACCAGTAAACCTAAAGTACATGTCGCAAACTATAAAAAAGTTGATAATTAGTAATACAAAATTTAATATATAATTGCTTGCTCCCATATGTTTCTTCTACCAGAGAAATTAGAATTACAAAGTGTTTCAAAAATAATATAATCATAATTAAGACAACTTTTACCATGATAAAATATTTAATATATAACGATATGATAAAGCAAATGACGTGTTGACTTGTGGCTTTCACGGGAGAATGGATCATTGTATAAGTTCAAAACCCGGTTGTATATATATGTAACTGAGTATAAAAAGATATAGGTTTTAAAATGTCATATATTAAAATGAGAGAGAGACGGAGGGGGAGGAACGGAGGGGGAGAGAGTGTGTGAGGAGAGAAAGAGAGAGAAGGAGGGAGGGAGGGGGATAGAGTGTGTGTGGGAGAGAGAGGGTGAGAGGGAACAAGGAGAGAGGAAGCAAGGGAGGGAGAGATGAGGGAGGGAGTGAGAGAAAAAGAGGGAGAGAAGGAGAGAGATAGAGGAAGGGATAGAGAGATAAGGAGAGAAAGGGCGAGAGTGAGAATGAGGGAGAGAGAGTGTGAGGAAGAGAGAAAGAGAGGGATAAGGAAAGCAAGAGACAGAGAGAAAGAGATAGGGAGAGAGAGAGTGTGATAGGGAAAGGGGAGAGTGTGTGTCTATGATGGGGAGAGGGAGAGATAGAAGGAGAGATCGGTAGAGAGGGAGAAAATAGGTGAGAGAGAAAGAAAGAGAGGGAGATAGAGAGGGTGTAGGTTCTATTAAACTACAATTAGTTGGCCAGGATTTACGAATGACTATAGATTCTTCATTGTTAAAATGAAAAAAATTGGAGGAAGAGTAACCCATAATGAATGAATGGGATAATCGAAAAGTTGGAAGACAAAAAGATGTTTTGCTTAGACAAATGGAACTTGCTAAGTATTTTATTCGAACAAATATAGAGGCAAAATGGATGGTTTTGTGTCTACTACTAGTTCTTCCTCCTAGAGAGAGAGAGAAGGGGAGGGAGAAGGAGGAGGGATGGGGAAGAGAGAGGAACAGAGTAAGAGAGATGGATGGGGGATCATGGAGGGAGGGGCATGAGGGAGGGGGTAAGAGGGAGATGGATAGGGAGAGAGAGGGAGAAAGGGAGAAATGGAGAGAGGGGATGATAAGAGAGGGATGACAGGAGAGATGGAGAGGGAGAGAAGGGGTGGGAAGGATTGAAAGGGTGAGAAGGGGGGACAAAGAGAGAGGTTAAAGAAGAGAGAGAAGGAGAGGGAGGGAGAGAGAGGGTGAGGGAGGGTGAGAGAGGGAGAGAGAGAGAGAGCAAGGAACCTTTGTTACACGAAGTAGGGACTAGTTGGTCAACCATATGACTAAGTCAAGGCCTAGCCGCTACCTCTCGCTTTCTCATACTTTTTTTGTGTTCTATTTTAAGAGAGAGAGGGGGAGATAAGGAAGGAAAGGGAGTTAGAGAGAGGGATAGAGGGAGGGAGAAAGGGAGAGAGGGAAGAGGAAGGGGAGAGGGAATGAAAGGGAGAGGGGGAGAGAGAAGGGGCAAAGAGGGAGAGGTGTTGGGGAAGGGGAGGGGGAGGGGGAGGAGAAGTTGGTGAGGAGGGGAGAGATAGAGAGAGGGGCATGGATAGAGAAGGAGGGAGAGTGAAAAAGAGGGAGAGAGAGTGAAAGGGAGAGAGCAAAAGAGGGAGATAGAGAATGGGAGAGAGTGAAAGAGGGAGAGGGAGTGGGAGAGAGAGAAGGAGAGAGGGAGAGAAAGGGAGAGTAAGAGGGAAGGAGGGAGAGAAATCGAGACAGGTGAGAGAGCGAGAGAAAAGGGAGAGGTTTTGAAGTTCAGTTTTTATAATAAATTAGAGTTTTATAGGTTTGACACATTTGATGTGGTTGACTCTTTTCTAGTAATATCAATGTTTTTTTGTACTAAAAGTTAAAGCACCATCCATATGGTGTTACAAGATTAATTCTAATATGAAATAATCATCTATAAGAATTCGAATAAGTCTGATGCAGTCAAAACATTCAAAGCATCCAAAGTCTCTCTACATGCATGCACTGAAGTACTGAAGTAAAAATGCTTCGGAAGTTTTACATCTTACATGAGAAATATTCTAAGTGTAAAATCATCTGAAGCCAAGACCGATATCTCTCGAAGTCAAATATGAAGCCTTCCGAAGCTTCAAAGACAAGGTCTTCCAAAGTCAAGTTTATAAGACAGATTTCTTCCAAAGACTTTTATGTACATGCTATTATCTGATGTGCTTTTCGATAAAGTTGGACCACCTTTCCGCTACAACTCTGTATGACTCACCAACTTTCACAAGTTGGTGAAAAGGTCCATGCTTTTGGTAAACTGTACATTGAGGTCTTGAGTCTGAGCTTTGTACTTTATGTACTTTATCCTTTTGTAATATATTAGGATGTGAGCTATGGCATGTCATAGTCATAAGTCAAAAGGCAATCTGCCTTTTGACTCTATATTTGATTTTGTTGTCTAGTCTTATGTATCTAGTTGGCTTTCAAAGTATGGTCGACTGTAGGATGTAGTATATGTATCTCAAGTACTTGTAACTTTCCATAATACTTTGTAACACTTTGTAATAGAACTTGAAAATCAATATACAACATTCTTGAAAACCAAATATTTGTGTTGTTATTTTTGGTATCTTGTTCTGTCTTTCATTTACTTGTGTTCTTAGCATCTATTTAACCAATTCCTATTTGATTTGTTAAGTGTTCCAAGGAACTCTCCTCAATTGTGTTTTTGTATTGTAAAAGTGCATCACCCCTTCTAATGGTGTTGTATTTGGTATCAGAGCCATAAAAGCTCTTGATATAAGATCTCATCGTCTTAAGATCCCCCCCACACACAAAACACTTAACAACTCAAATGGCAGCTATCATTAAGGCTATCACTCAATAACTCAAATGGCAGTTTATATTCAGCTATGTTCAGATTCTAGACCATAACATTTAAGACCTCATTTCCAAAGTTCCTTTCATGTTTGCTTAGAATGAAATACTAAATTTGGAGAGTCAAGCAGACAGCAATCTGCTGGATCTAATTTTGATAATGATACTCATGCTGCTAATGATCCTATACCGATCTCGTTGCATCTGATAAAGCAATAAAGACTACTAGTGTTGATCAAGAACCGACTAACATAGTTGTTATTGAGGTTACTTATGATCAATCCATAGTTCATCATAATTTGTTGAGCCTGAGCACGATGTGCAACATACTGAGATTGCTAATGATAATGATGACTTAGATATGGTGGATTTTAGTTGTGATAAGTTGGATGATATTGATGATGATAGTGGTGGTGGTGGTAATAGTGATAAGGGAAAGAAAAAGGGAGATGATTATGATGATCAAGGAGGTGATATGGATTCAGCAACTGGTCCTTCTGGTTCATTAGGTTTTGCCTGGATGAAGATCTAATGATCGAGAAAGAGTTTTATACCTTTCGACATCAATTTCTTGCTAAATAGTCTAATGAAGATTTTAGTCCTTTTGATGATTTGGAAGAGATTATGATTACACGGATGTGTTTAGGAATAGTCTAAAGAACTTATTCTTAGACATTTTGGTTGAGGAAGGAGAGATTATGGATGATTCAGGTGCTAATAAAACGAATGACAAGACTGATGATATTATAGCACAAAGAGCAGTTCATTAGGTCAGGATTCTTACAAATGCACCTCAACTACTAGCCTATATACAAACGCTAAGACATTCCAAAATTTTCACAAGGTATGAAAATTTAGAACCAATCATTAGTTTGGCATATGATAGCGAGAAGAAGGTGTATATGGTGAAGAAACTAGCAGGAGCGATTGAGTACTATCAAGACGAGCATGACTTTCATAGACTAAGAGCTTCTGATTTCTATGCTATGGGTCGTATTCTATATATAAATTTAAGCAATTATGGGAAGGCTAAATGGACAAGGAATATGATTTGGAGACAAAGTAAATCCAACTTCAAGGACTTTAAGACTACTAAATCCAAAGTCATTGAGGATGAGACTCATTTAGATCCAAATATCAATAAGCCTATGAAGATGCGATTTTACAAGAATCCTAATGCCTCCGTACCAATTAACAGCTTGTCTAAGCTTATGTGGTGGGGTTGTGAAAAAGAAACCGGGTATGTTGTGATTCATTGTGTTGATAATGATTACCGTATTATCAACCCATATGTACTTTGATACTAGATTCTCATTTGTCTGAGAGTTAATATCATTTACAGGAAATCATAATAGAGCTATAAGATGCACACACTGATTTTGACTGTCGAGAGTTGTAGCCACAATGATTGTCAGTATATTTGTCCACTTAAATCCATACATAGATTTTTGACTCACATTGGTGATGAGTTAGGTTATATTATTTCAACAAGCATTTTTGGATCCCACACTTATATGGTAATCAATATTCTTGAGGAGATTTTTGAGCGGTCTATGGGTATTTGACAAGAAGAAACTATTCTAAGAGCTTTCAAAGAGATGCAAAGCCTCAGGTCAGTGCCATCGCACAGCAGAGAGGCGCAAACAACAATGAATTCTAAAATATTTAGGTTATGCTTATCCTCGGGTTAGTGTCATCATACAGCAGAGAGACACACAACCTATCTTCTTGTTAGAGGATTTTTTTTTTCTTTTGCACATTAACAAACCAAAAACATTAGTTATTAGCTTGATTGTGCTTAATAGTTTTACCATGTGCTTTGCTCATTTTTATGGTCATCCGTACATATTTGTAGCATTTATTTTGCTTGTCACCCCTTATTGGAAATGCATTGATTGTGTTAACCAGGGATAAGATGAGAACCCACAACAAGTTGAACAAATTAGTTTGAATTTGATTCACCAATGAAGTCTACTCGTCTATTGTGTTGAATCTACCAACACATCATATAATGAACTAGCAACCCCTAAGCCTACTTTCTCTATGTTACCTTAATAGACTAGTTTACTATCCTTTTTCCTTTATTTTTCTTAGTCTTCTCAGACTTGTAATTTGAATATAGCAATTTAATCACTTAAATCCTTTTGTTATCCCAAACAATTAGTTCCATGTGTACTATCATTTTCCATAATTTTGAATCAATATCACAGAGTTGATTTCTTTGCTTTTAGTGCATCTGCCCGCCCTCAATTTTAATATGTAATTAAATACTAAAACTTATAAGATACTAAAACTAATTAGATATTGAAACTAATTAGATGTTAAAACTAAACTATTCTCCCCCTAAAATTTTGAAGATAGGAAAAGAAAATAAAAAATATAAAAAATAAGAAAATTTTGGTGGACTAAGAACTCGACTCTTCTGGAATCACTGCACTTTTCTTTTTCACGCCACTGACCTCCAAAAGATATAAAAACCGAGGTCTGTCAAAAGCTTTTGTGAGGTCAGCGCGTTGAAAACCTGTATTAATTTTAACAACATCGATTAATTTCTTTTCAAAACAATCACGTATATAGTGATATTTAATACCGATGTGTTTAGTTTTTGGGTGTTGGACTGGATTTTTAGTGACAGCTATTGCAGTAGAATTATCAACAAAGATAGGGGTGTTAGAAATTGCAAACCGTAGTCTCGCATTTGTTGTTGAATCCAAATGATTTTGTGAACAGCAACATATTTAGCTTCACATGTTGACAGAGCAACAAATGTCTTCTTCTTACACCGCCAGGTGACTAAGCGTCTTCCAAAGAACTGACATCCCGCTGATGTTGACTTGTAATTTATCTTGCGACCACCATAGTCCGAGTCACTATACGCTGTAAGCTCAAAGTCATCATCATGAGGATACCACAATTCGAGTGTTGGAGTATCCTTCAGATAATGAAAAATTCTTTATACCCTAATTAGATGATTCACTTTTGGTTTAGCATGATATCTGGAACAGAGCATGTGGCATACATTATATCAGGATGAGAGGCTGTGAGGTACATCAGATATCTGATCATTCCTCAGTACAAGTGGCATCTACCAGATCACCATTTTTGTCAGGTGCCATATCGTGGTCGTGGCAAGTGGAGTCCCAGTAACCATTGCATTCTCCATGTCGAACCGACTAAGGATATCTCCTACATATGTGGACTGATGTAGGAAGATTCCATTTGGCGTCTGATCCACCTATAACCCGATAAAGAACTTCATCTCTCCCATGGCACTCATCACAAACTCATTTTTCATCATAGATTCAAATTCAATACATAATTCTTCATTTTTGGAACTGAAGATTATGTCAACCACATATATCTATACCAGTAGTAAATCACCATCTTTTTCTTTGATGAACAATGTGCAGTCAATAACCCCTCTGCAAAAACCATGTTTCACCAGATAAGTAGATAGTTTCTCATACCAAGCTTGAGGGGCTTGATGAAGCCTGTAAAGTACCTTTTCCAGTTTATAAACTCTATCCCAATGATAAGGATCATCAATACCTTCGGGTTGACTGACGTACACTATTTCATGGATTTCACCATGAAGGAATGCACTTTTCACATCCAATTGATAAACTTCGATCTTCATGTAGGATGCATAAGCTAAGAAGATACGAATTGCTTCCATCCTTGCCATAGGTGCAAACACTTCATTGTAGTCAATGCCTTCGACTTGTCTAAACCCTTGAGCGACAAGCCGAGCCTTGTTTTTGATTATAACCCCTTGGTCATCATTTTTACACTTAAGAACCCATTTAGTGCCAATCACCTTTGCACCTTTTGGTCTGTCCACAAGAGTCCATACTCCTAACTTCTTGAACTGAAGGAGTTCTTCTTACATAGCACTAACCCCTGACTCATCATATAAAGCATCACTTACATAATTTGGCTCAAATTGAGATACAGAACATCTAAAAGCACCATCATGTAGATATCCCTTTTCTATGACTACGACATAATCAGCCGAGTATAGCTGATTTCGTGTCTGAACTCCCGATAGAATATCCCCGGTGATGTTGTCTAGGGGTGATGCATATTAACTCAATTTCTGGGAGTGGTGGGAACAGCTACTTCATTATCCAGATTTCGAATCCCAGGTTCAGTTTCTGTGGCTGTTGGAGTATGAGGTTCAGAAGTTTTAGTGGGATCAAGATTAGATGCTTGTGTACTTTCGGTAGTGGGAACCTGATCCTCCTAGTCCACATGTGCAGTCTCAACTACTTCATCATCAGAGTAAGACTCACTTACCTCAAGCTCTCCCCCTAAAGGGCTAGAAGTATCGTCTAATGGAACCGATGATGTCGAGTCTAGTGTAGGAGTATTCAGAGTATCGTGCATCATTCGAGCAGATAACTCATCATCATCAGGTTGAGAAGGAGGTAGATTGAAGGACTTGAAAATCCATCATAGTCAGAAGGAAGGTCCTTTGCCAATAGGGGGTGGTGTATCTTTGAATATTAACATTGCACCACACTTCTACCTGACTCGTTGAGTTGTTAAAACTCTCTTGTCTGGTATACTATATTCGAGAAAGATACCTTCTTCTGCCTTCTCACTAAACTTCCCAGACTTATTTTTCTTTAATAGCATGCATGGTGCTCCAAATGGTTCTAGATACTCCAATTTCGGTTTACGTCGCTAGAGCAATTCATAACACGTTTTTCCATGACATTTGACCACTAATACTAGATTGAGAGTGTAGCATGCATTAGCCACTGCCTCATTCCAGAATTGAATAGGTAGTTTAGAGTCGGCTAACATCGTCCGTGTTGTCTCTATCAAGCTCCGATTCTTTCTTTCAGCAACCCTATTCATCCGTGGAGTGTAGGCAGAAGTAAATTGATGAACAAATCCGTTTTCTTGATAGAATGCCTCCATCCACTAATTCTTGAACTCTGTTCCGTTGTCTGAACGAATCTTTCTTACTTTCAGCTTGTAGAGTGACTCCAATGCTCTAGATGCTTGAATGATTCAAATGTCTATGACTTGGCTTGTAGAAACATCACCCAAGAGAACCTTGAGTAATCATCAGTCACTACAAAGCAGTACCAATCACCAACAATGCTCTTTGTGCTGACTGGGCCAAACATATCCATATGTAGAAGCTCAAGAGGAATGTCAATACAATTAACTTTCTTTGCTTTATGAGACTTATTGGTCTGTTTCTCTTTCTTACATGTTACGCAGAAATCTGGGAGCTAAAAATTCTTGACTGTAACTCCATTCACCAAATCATTCTGAACCAAATGATTCATCTTCCAGGGATTAATGTGTCCCATTCTCCTATTCCAGGAGACTGAATCCCTCTCTGTTTCCTTTGACAAGAAGCACTGAGCAGTAGACTCAGTTGTCGAGGCTTTTGATGGATCCAGGACATACAGATCATTATATATTGAAGCTGACAATAGGATTTTATCCTCCTCGACAACATACTCCTTCTTAACATATAGCACTTCTTTTTGCCAAACACAACCTTGAATCCCTTATCACAGATTTGTGAGACAGAAAGCAAGTTGTTTTAAAGTTGTTGAACGTAGTTGACCTTGTCAAACTTCACTTACTCGTTTCCCACTTCACCTTGAGCGGTGATGTAACCTCCTTTATTCCCAGCGAATGATACGTGTCACCCTTTAATTTTCTTGACGTGAAAAGGAGAGACGAATTCCCGGTTATGTGTCTGGACACCCCACTATCAATAATCCCGATATTAGTGATAGCGCTGTAGCGGACACCCTGCACATTCAAAGGAATTGATTAGTTCTAGTTTGGGACCCAAGCCTTAACTGGATTAGGTGTCTTAGAGGTATAGAACATCATGAACTCAACCCACTGTCCTTCAGAGGATGAAGGCCTATCTTTCTTGTTTTTGTTCTCACTATCGGACACATTACTTGTTTTTATCTTCCATAAGCCAGTTTTGTGTAAGGCCTATTTGTGGTAAACAGACGACTGACTTATGGTTTGAACTTAGGTTCACTAATAATCTTAGGTGTAACCTTAGGAGGAGTATGATCTAAATTTAGAAAGACTTGGTTTTTCATCAAAAAGTTCAATTTTCTTTTTAGGTTTCTGATTATAAGGACAATTTGGAGAGATATGTCCTCATTTTCCACAACTGTACCAGGATCTTCCTTCAACAGTTTGAGAAAAGGAGTGATGTGGGGTTGAGCTTGGTCATGGTTTGAGATATATCAGGTTGGGTGACGACTCTTCATTTTTAGATGTTTCTCCTTCTTTAACAAACTTAATTGTTTTGACATTTTGAACATCTTTCACTTTCATTTTATTTGGATTTTGATGATTACACGTTTAAGATTCATTGGATTAGACCTTTTAGGTTCTGAAGTAAATGTTTGTGAACCTGACCCTAATTTAACCTTTTCAATTTTATCAACCAAATCCTCACTTGGTATCTTATATTTTGATCACAAAGTTGTATCCTTCTGTTTAGTGATAGATTTCACAGGTTTACCCGTAGAATCTAGATCACTGACCATAGGAGTAGACACCACATTACCCTTTACTGGGTTATTATTACTCGGTCTACATTTAGTGTTTAAAAGGATCTCACGTGGTGGAGGTACTACCTTATAACCCAAACCTTTCCCGGTATTTCGTTCTTTCACTAGGTTCTGAACAATGTGAGAAGAACTTGCCAAACTGTGCAGTTTTTGTTTTAATGATTCAACTTTGACTTGAACAACTATTTTTTCCTTTTTACTTTCTTCCAAAGAATTTAAATAGAACTTGATGTCATTTTATTGATTTAAGGCAACAACCTTGGTTTCCCTTATTTGTTTCCCTAACAATTCTACTTTTACTTTGAAGCTGCACTCGTTTTGTTTTAAAACACAATTTGCTTTAGTGCAGAGTTGTAAATCATTTACTAGATTATCATTATGTTCTAATAACATAGCAAATTTTAAGTCAATGCTTTCCCTAAATTTATCACATTCAGTACATGCATGTTTTTCAAATAATTCGTCTTTAGAACATACCTGTGTAGAACTAGACGAATCAACCATCAAAGCAGTGTCAGACTCTTCGAGGACCGGAGATTCTGAATTTGTACCACTGAGCTCTTCTTCAACCAAATGATCAACAACATCCATAGCTTCTTCGATATCTGAAAGTGAATGCTCAGCTATGATGTCTCCTTCACTTGCAGATCCATCATCCAATGTATAAACTAAAGCGATATTTGATTCACCCTGAGAAACAAATCAGAAGGACCAGTCTTGTTCTTCATCACCTTGAACAACCAAAGCCTTAGACTCTTGACTTGAAAATGAAGCTCCAATCATATCCTTGTCTTGTCGATTGAATGTAGGAAAATGATTTCCATTTCCAGTCTTCTTTGGCTTTACGCACTCATGTTTGAAATGCCCTTTTCACCATAATTGAAACACATGACTTTGGTTTTGTCAAATCCAAATGTCATATCTTTAGTGGAAACCAAATTTTGTCCCATCTTTTTAACAAAATCCTTGGCTCTTCTAACAGCACTAGCCAAGGCCCACATAATATCCAAGCGTTCTAGCTCAGTTTCATCAACTTGCTTGTAGTCCTCGTCAGCAAGATGGCAGTTTCCAATCTTACCAGCAACTAATCCATCATAAGATTGAACAACAGTAGCTAGAAGATCCATGTGCTCTTTAGCATTTTCCATGGTGATATTTCCGAGATTCTCGGTCTTCAACTTGGTAGTAGTATTTGCCAGTAACTATGTATTGGGTTCCAGATGACCCAGATGTTACTGTTCCTGATGACCCAGATGTTACTGTTCCTGATGCACTGCTTTGGGAAGGAGCAGAAGAGGTAGACAAAAATGCCGTTTGTAGCGGTGCACCTAAAGCAGCTAGAGTTGGATCTGAATTGTAAAGTGTAGGATTCTAAACATAGGATCCTTTCTTTGACTTGTATTTCATACGTAGTCTTCCTCCCTTAACTTCAAATGAAATCATTTATGTCTAAAGTAGCAAGAGTGTCATTTTTTCTCAGATTAGACATAAATGGATCCCATTTGTCTGGCAGACCATCAACAAAACTAGAGACTTTATCTTCCATGGATGTGGTCACTCCATGAGTGTGCAACTCACTCATCAAATGATAGAATCTATCAATGATATCATCAAAACTCTCATACCCAATCGAAGAAAAATTGTCAAATTCCTTTTTAAGAGCTTTTGCCTTCAATGCCTTCAGAGTTGAATTTCCTTCGTATCTCTTTTCGAAGGCCTCCCATAACTTCTTAGACTGCTTGTTCTAAAAGAACTGATGAAATATGTCCTTAGATATAGACTGAGTCAACAAGGCATATGCTTTCTTTTCAGCATTATACAGAGTCTTCTGGGATTCACTCATTCCTCCCAAAGTCATTTAACTCCATTAGCACTAACTTGTACCATGTAACCAGTTTCAATGGATGTCCAAAGGTTTGGGTCAGCTCCATTCAAGTAGATTTCAAACCGCAATTTCCACTGTGGGTAATCATCCAAAGTTAACAACTTTGGTGGTTTGTTGTGGTTTCCAATCTCATTTTCCAGAAGTAGAAGATTCTGGACACGGGAGTCCTTTCCAGCAGTGAATGCAGCAAACTGGTCTTCCATTGCTATAAACATGGTAAACTTAGAACATGACAGATTCACTTGTGCGAATGAGCTATGCGAATGGATCACTCGTGCGAATAAAGGATACGATCGAATCCAATCAGGCGATTGAAATCAACCGACTAAAGTTGCTTAACAGTGCGAATGAGAGACACGACTAAGTTCAGTCGTGTGAATGAGAGTATACGAATGGGTTCAGTCGTACGAATGGACCAACGTGCAACTGAAGGCTGTTGTGTTTGAAAAATCGAATATTTTGAATACTTTGACACAAAATACGAATTTTCCAGAAACCCTAATCTGTCGTTTTGATGAATAATCGAAACTTTAACATATGCAAATGTCAATAACACTTTTTGAGGAAAAAGGTGACTCTTTTCAATGAAAACGTTGATTTTAACACCGAAACCAATTGAATTCACACAAAATCACGAGCCAAGGCTCTAATACCACTTGTCAGAAACGTTTTTGTACAAAGTACTGACGGATTCTGCGTGAGACCAGATCAAATAGTGCATAATCTTATTTGATTGGCGATCCAGTCAATGAGAAAGACAACCTAATCGATCTAACGATTAAACAAACGTTAAGAATTGATTAGAAATCAATCAGGAATGAACTATGAAGTTGGATTGGCGGTTTAGGATGGTCTGGACGGCTAGGGTTTGTTCATATTTAAAGTCTCTACTTTTCCATGAATTATGTGGTATTTATAGGTTTCTAGTTCTCATTCGTATGACTGAACCATTAGCATGGTTCAGTCGTGCGACTGACTTATGTTGTTGATTCGTACGTAGGACTAAAGGTTCAGACGTGCGACAGAATCACCTTATGTCACAGTCATACGACTGATCTAGTCTTCTGGTTTAGTCGTGCGATTGGTCCATAAGTATGATTCGTTCGTGCGTATGGTCCATTAGCATAAATAACCACCCGTTTAAGTTGAACACATTTCTCAATCATTATTGACTTAGAACTATGTACAACAACCTCAAACCTATATTTGATGTTCATACATATGAATTATACTAAATACAATAATAATGTGAAATACTCAAAGACAAATAAACATCAAAATCAATATCATATTTCATTAAGTAATCACATTACATATGCATAAGAAATGAAATACTTTTACATTTAATAACATAAACTAGGAACATAATGTATCAACAAAGCCAAAATTCACATTTCAAGAACTTTGCGTACAATTGTTCTTTCTTCAACAACTCAAGAACTAGTCGCAAATGTAACTCATGATTGGTGTGGGACTTGGAATAGATAAGTATGTCATCAATGAAGACGATCACAAACTTGCCTAGATAAGGCGTGCAAACTCGATTCATGAGATCCATGAAGACAGCATGAGCATTTGTTAAACCAAAAGGTATACCATGAACTCATAGTACCCATAACAAGTACAGAATACAGTCAAACAAGGACGTAGATCATGAGATCCGTGGACTCGTAATTGATGATAACTAGAATGTAGATCAATCTTCGAGAATATAGCAGCTCCTTGAAGTTGATCAAACAAGTCATCGATACGAGGAAGAGGGTAGCGGTTCTTGATGGTAAGCTTGTTAAGTTCACGATATTTGATGCACATAAGAAGCAACCCATCTTTCTTCTTTATGAACAGATTAGGTGCAACCAAAGGCGAAGAGCTAGGACAAATGAAGCCCTTCTCGGATAGTTCTTGAAGTGGACCGGAGAGTTCTTGCATTTCCGATGGTGCAAGTCAATATGGTGACTTAGCCACGAAGTTTGCTCCCGGAATCAAATTGATTTTAAACTCGACTTCACGCATGGGAGGTAAACACTAAGGTCATCAGGAAATACTTCAGGAAAGTCTCGTACAATCAAGACATCCTTAAGATCTTTCCCTTTGACTTTCATGTTGACCACGTAAGCCAAGAAAGCCATATAATTCTTGCTTAAGCACTTTCGGGCTTGGGTGCAAGACATGAGTTTAAGTCCTTATGGAGGATTTTTCACTGAACACTTTCAATGTATCCCCAGAAGGTAACGATATACGAATGTACATCTCGAAACAAATTATCTCGGCATGGTGTTTGGCTAACCAATCCATACCAATGATGACGTCAAAGCTTCCAGTTTTATAGGAATAAGATCGATAAGGAAATCGTGCGCGTCAAGACTCAAGATACAATCACGAATAATGATATCATCAGTGATCGGTTCTCTATTTACGACTTCAACAGTGAGATGTCTTTCTAGTTTCATATGTCGCTTTGCAAAAATGGGTTCAGACTCTAACAAAACAAAACTCTTATTGGCTCCAGATTCAAATAGAACGTATGCATAAGTATTATTTATGAGAAACATACTTTTTCAATTTTAAAGGTATTAACGATACAGGTAACGCATGAAAAGACTTATTTCATAAAAGTTAAGTTGAGTTAGCATATCATTCACCACATCGTTGTTTGCTTGTGCTTGATTTGCGTTGATGTTAAAAGCACGCCCTCAGGCTTGTGGAACATTTCCCACAAGACGAGGGCATTGTGGGCGAAAATGACCAGGTTCCCCATAGTTGTTGCAAACATGATTCGTGACCATCGTGGCGTTATTAGGTGCACGGTGACAAGTCACCACCAGGTGTCCATATTTACTGCAGAAGGTATAGATATGGCACGGGGCGTTCCCCGGATGATGGTACCTATAAATGTTGCACATAGGTTGAGGACCAACATAGGCCCTAGCCACACGCACTTGAGCCATAGGTGCAACCACAGGTACAAGTTGTTGTTGCGGTGGTTTAGGTGCAGCCACAACATAGTTGCGTGCCGGTGTGAACTTGCGCTTCTTGTTGTTGTTATTATTGTAGGACGGTTCAGCTTTGGTCTCCTTAACGGCTTTAGTAGCCATCTTCTCCACCTTTTTAGCACCCTTCACAGACATGGTGCCCACTCGTATATGGTTTTCAGTGAGTTGAGCGGTGATAGTGATAGCTTCTTCTAAGGTTGTTGGTCGACTGCTCACCACAACATCTTGAATTTAGGGTGGTACACCCTTGATAAACTTCTCGCTGTTGTGAGGAACAGTGTCAACCATGTAGGGCAACAGAATGCTCAACTCGTGATGCCTAGTTGAGTAAGCCAAATGGTCACCACCATCTTGTTTAAGATTCCAAAATTCCTCCCCCAGCTTTTGTAGTTCACTCCTTGTGGAGAACTTAGAGATGACAATGTTCTTGAACTCTTCCTAAGTGAGTGCCAACATAGCATCGGCACCTTGATTCCTCTTCTCGCTATTCCACCAAGTAAGTGCCCTTTGTTAGAGCATACTAGAGGCATAACGAACCTTGAGTGCCTCGGGACACTCACAATTGATAAACGTATTCTCCATGCTCTCGAACCACTCAAGAAGACCAATGGCTCCTTCCTTGTTAATATAACTAGTGGGCTTGCAAGAACTAAAGTGCTCGAAGGTACAGGTTAGGTTATTACGCCTTGGTTCATGTTGTTTTCCCCTTGACCATTTCCATTGTTGCTTGAATTTTTCATCAAGGTGCTATTGAGTTCAGAAACCATGGTTGGGATGACGGCAACCATTTGTTGAGCAATCATGGCGGCTAGCTTATGGTTGGAACTTCCATGTTTTCCATGGTGATGAGACATGTTGGATATACAAAATGCGTTAGACATGGGAATGAGAATAACAAAGGATAATAATTTAAACAAGAATAAGTCAAGAGTTGTAAGGCACATGGAATGGTTCCATTTGGTAATGCATTACCACTAGAAACGTTAACACGTCAAGGTGAATTGACCCATTTGCCTTGGAAACTTGTGTATGTTGACCATAGTTTATCACTCATCCCATAAATCCCCAGGTAAGCATAACAAGTCCCGTCGAATTTATGCGAAATGCTTACGTTAGCCTGAAGGCCTTTTGCAAGGAAAACTAGAATACATGTGTCTATGTGTCATACAAATTTCTTAGGTTCATGAAATCAGAACCTTGATGACATTTTTATAGATTAGACATAGTGTCTAAGGAATTAGACCCACGATAATAAGTGTACGGTCCCATGTGTCATGAGAATAAGTTTAGAAGTTTCATTCGTCGGGGAGAATCAAAAATTCAAGGATAAGTCTAGGGGAGACAAGCAACAAAGTTTAAACATTCACATGACAATCATATGGTAAGGCATCAAGTTGCACGTAAGAAGGCATAACATTATGTAGCATGCAAACAATATACTTTTACAAGAATATAAATATTATTATGTAAGGTTCATACATACACTATAGTCTAGGTCGTCATTTATAATAACCTAAATCCCTACAATTATAGGCTCTGATACCAATCTGTCACACCCCAACCTTAACAACGGAATCGTCGAGATGTGGTGGTTAAGATTTTTCAAAGCCACATAATGCTTTCTTTAAATGAAAATATTATTAATATAAGTTTCGAAAGTATGCAAGTTATAACCAGAGTCTCAAATAGAAAATAACATAACATAAGATAAATCCAAGTCAATTTATTTATTAATCTAGGCCCAATCCTAGATGTGAACAAACTTCAAAATATGACTTCAAAATTGGACATTTCCTGAAACATGTTAAAAATAAAAGGTCAACTATGAAGTTGGACATTTCCAAAATGGTGTGAAATAATATAAAAAGAGGCAAGGAAACTCACATGCAAATAAGTATATATGAATGATGTTTAATAAGAATAATAATAGGCATCGTTCCAATGTAAACCGTCACAAGGCACCTAAATATATATATTTACAAGATTCAAGTTTAATAATAAGTTTAACGAATTAGCGAGGACTAGGGTTTTAATTTGGTATTTGGGGCTTTATCAAATAATTATTTTAACAAGTGAAAATCAATTATATTTTCTTGAAAAAATATATTTATATTTTATATAAAGATATGAAATAAGAATGAAACTTATAATAATTTGTAAAATTTATAAAGTTTAAATATAGTTTTATAATCTAATAAAAGAAGGCGATTTAAACAATAATTAAAAGGCAATATTGAAATATTAATTTTTTGAAAATTAAAATAGTATTTAAAGTCTAATTTTTATAAAAATAAGCTAACTATAACATTAGCTTTAGAATATTTAATAAAAATATGAAGATATTTCTAATAAATATATTACAGAAAAATAAATAAGTGGTTTTAAAATTAACAAAGTTTATAAAATGATTTTTATAATTTTTAGAAATTTTTAACATTTAATTTGAAGGCCAAAAAGGCCTAAAAAATATATTAGGTTCCTAGAGATTGAACCGGGGACCTCCTGTTTGAGAGGGCGATTAAGTAACCAGTGAACCAAGATTGTGGACGCAGTTTAATTTGGTTTTCAAATCTTAAAAACATCTAATACAAACCACTCCCAAATCATATGAACCCTAGGTTCAATTGATTCCAAATTAAACCCCGAATAGATTATGTGAATGAAATTAACCTTGGGGCTTTTAATCTCCAAGTGAAATCGAGCATAATATGTACAGAACTACGTGATTGAGTTTGAAATGGGTAATCTTGGTTTGTAGACAAAGTCGTGGCTATGTTACGAGTGGATTTAGTGGCAAATGATGATAATAATCCAATTAATTGCACAGGAAGCTTCCACTAAACTCGATAATCGAAAGCCCTCTAATAATTTCGCAATTTGAAGCCCAGATGATGGTGTTTCTGTGTGTTGCAGGTTGCGACGAAGTTGTTAATCAAATTGCTTTGTTTGTGTGTTTTCAGGTGAAATTAGGAGTTGTGAACGCTTAAATTTAGCTAGATGATTGTTTATGTCCGTTTAATTAGATTATGATTGAGATTTAATGTTCGAACGGCTAAGGAATTGAAAATGTTTCGGTTATGCATTCGATTAACTTAGTAACCGATGATTAAACTTGTTTAATTGATGCATTCAAGTTTGAAGTATGTTCTAGAAGGATTAAAGATGGTTTTTGTAATAGAAAACGAAAGTATTAGAGGGTTTGCGAGTGGCTAGAGCTCCGCTGAATTTACGGGAATGAAGGGGGGTGGTTTGGGGTTTTCGAACTTTACACATTTGGTCTTTGTGATTTGCATTTTGATATTTTATGTTAAAAACCTTCAGTTTCAAAGTTAACAAAACAACCCCCTTGACTTAAATAAACTTTAAGTTTTAATTATTTTTCTTTATTTTAAGTTAGATAACTTTTATAAATCATTATTATTATTATTATTATTATTATTATTATTATATTATTATTATTATTATTATTATCATTATTATTAGTATTAGTATTATAGTTATTATTAATATTCATTTTTATTATTAAGCACACCTAAACTAAAAAGAATTTAAGACAACAAATAAATAATCATAATTAACCCATAAGTTTCATAAATGACAACAATGGTCCTTACAAGAATAAACGACATTATTTTAATTAACTAAAAATATGAGATGTTACAAATAAGTCCATGGGGTATAAATGACACATTTGACTTGTCAATTGTATTCACTTTTTCAGAACACTTTTTCAGACCCAGAAAATTGTTCACAAAACGTTAACCCTTCTCTCCCCCAACATTCAAATTACCTTCTTCAAATCATCAAGCCATACAGTAAACTTGATATGTTATTCATATCTCAATCATAGTTTACAAGGTAAATTATATAATAAACATCAAAATCAAGAATCAATATTTTGAGTCATACATTTCAGTAAAACTGTTCATATTCTCATGTTGATTCTAACCTGATATTCTTCATTCTTATGTACAGATGGCTAATCGATTTGCCAGAGAGCACAATGCATGTGCTTTTCTATGCCCTGTCAGCAGAGCCTGTAATCTACCAAGAGCACATGGTTGATTTTTGGCACTCTGCTAAGATAGTAGAAGAAGGAGAAAATGAATTCATCTTTGCAAACATTAAGGATATGCGACTAAGAATCGATGAGCAGATCATATGAAGGGTGCTTGAGCTGGGAGATCAAGAGATAGGTCATCCTGATGTGTTTGAGAATGAATATATAAAGAAGAACTTCCACTTGATGGGTTATGATGGTGTATTTGAGAAGGGTGAAATCAAGAAAGAAAGACTCTACAAGCCACATAGATTCCTATGTCACACGTATCTGAAATACATGTCAAATAGGAAATTAGGGCTAGATCGATTTTCAAGGCATCTTTCCTCTAGAATCATCGGAATATTTGAAAGAAGGACCTATAATTATTCAAAGTACATCTTTTATTGTTTATGTGACCAAATAAGGGTTCAGAAGGCTGATAAGATGTTCATATTTCTGAGGTTCATCCAACTAATCATCAATGCAAAGTTGCCCTCAATTGAAAGAGAAGGTGTTATGCTTGTACAAGCTCACCTAAGCAGATCTATACTCAATGAAATAAATGGAAAATATGAAGGGGGAGAGATGCTGATCCAAATGCTAACATTCCTCAAGAACTTGTCTTTGACGATCAACAAGAAATGCCTCCTATAGAAACTGAACAAGCATCATCTCCTCAACAATTACCCATACATCATCAATCTCCATAAACCCAATCCCCTGCAAGTCAAAACACTCAGCCCATCTCACTCATTCATCATCAATCACCATTTCAACATCAACATCATTCACCACCAACACAAACACTCACCTATTCATCATCAATCACCATTTCAACATCAACATCATTCACCACTAACACAACACCAGAAAGTGTCCACATTGAACCAATTTCCCTTAACCACTCTCATGACTCAATTCACTCTGGGAGATAGAGGACTGGCATCCTAAGCAAGCACTATCCCACTCTCAATAACCAACTTTCAAACCCCTACCTTGTCCAATCAAACTAAACTAGTTTCATCAATCACTGATCTTCAACAACAACAATAACAACCTCATCAAGATTCAGCAAATGTAGCTGTTGAATCTAGTTTAAGCTCAGCAAGTGTAGCTCCTGCTGAACGTGACAATGTTCAGCATGCTAAAGTTAATCAAGAAGATGAAGGGGAAATAAACTATGTTGATGTTATTGCCTATCATGAAGATGATCTTAGTGATGTGGACATTCCTGTTAGCAAAAGTTACTTGGTAACAGAATACAACAAGTTGATAACTAAGTCAAAGAAAAGGCTGGAGAGGATAAGAATTGAATGGATTGATAAAAAAGAAAGAAGAGCTCTTAATCAAGCAAGAGTCATCAGTGAAAGGGTTAAGAGAAGATGCTCGTGTGAACAATAAAGATATTGATGCTTTTCATGAGTTGGTTAATGAACTCAAAGAATTTGTTAAACAGGAGAAATCTGAAAGAACGTAGCTTGTGATAGAACTCAACAAAGTGAACAACATGTTGATACATGTGAACCTAGTTTTGGAGCTTAATGTAATATGTCTATCATGTCTTACATATATGTAATTGAATGGGTATGAATGAAATACAAATTGTGGTTGATGTTTATAATGTTTAATATTTCATTGTTTATTGTGTGATTTCTTATAGTGAACTAAATATGTAGGTTTGTGGTTGTTATACATAATTATTAGTCTATAATGATTGAGAAACATGTTCAAACTTAATCGTGTGAAGTTCTCATGCGAATTCACCATGCTAATGGACCATACACATGAATACTTGATGCTAATGGACCAATCGCATGACGGAACCAGGTGACTGGATCAGTCGCACAATTGAGACATAAGATTGGCTCAGTCGCACGACTGAACCTTGAGTCGTGTGGATAGAAAAATTGCATGATTAAGTCGCACAACTGAACCATGCTAATGGTTTAGTCGTACGATTGAAAGACCCTAACCTATAAATACCACTTAATTCGTGGAAAAACATAACAATTCGAATACCTACGCACATAATCATACCCTAGCCATCCAGAGACTCAAGAAAACATGTTCCAAGTTCATAGATCACAGTTGATCATGTTCTAATCATTCATAACGTTTCATTAATCATTAGATTGATCTGAACTGTGTTCTCCCTGAATGTATCGCCAATCAAATAGGATTCCACACTATTTGAGTTGGTATACGTGTAGAATCAGTTAGTACTCCGTATTAAAACGGTCCTAACATGTGGTATCAGAGCTTTGGCTCTTGATTTTGTGTGTGATTCGATCGATTTAGTGTAAAAATCACATTTTTTCATTCAAAAACACCATATTTTTTAGTAAAACAGTGTTTACGACGTCTCCAGATCTAAAAGTACACATTTTTCGGCTTACGGTAGATTAGGGTTCATAAAAATTCGTGTTATTGCGTCAAAGTGTTCAAAACCTTCTATTTTGCAAAAACAACAGCCTTCAGTCGCATGATTGACTCAATCGCATGACTAAACTCACTCGCACCTCCCATACGCATGATTGAACTCAGTCGCACATCCATTCGTGCGACTGAACAACCTCATTCGCATTGTTCATCTGCATCTGCCCAATCGCACAATTGTTCATCCGCATTTGTCTAATCGCTCGATTGGTTCAACCGCATTTGTTCAATCGCACAATTGATTCATTCGTACCTCTCCATTTGGAGGAGTGAAAAAGTTTCAGTTTGAAATTCAAAGTTAATAAAAATGGAAGATCAGTACTAAGCATTTACTGCCGGTAGGGATTCACAGATCCAGAATTTATTGCTTCTGGAGAATGAAATTGGGAATCACAATAAGCCCCCTAAGCTCATAATGTTAGACGAGTACCAACAATGGAAGCAAAGGTTCGAGATATACTTAAATGGAGTTGATCCCAATCTTTGAGAATCAATCGAGACGGGTTATAGCATGCGGTTGGTGCTGATGGAGTTAAACTTACCTTGGGTGGCATGATGGATAGCTAGAAGGTGAAGTACAAAGCAGAGAAGAAGGTGTATGCTTTGTTAACTCAGTCAATTCCTAAGGATATATTCCATCAGGTTTCTGAGAACCAACAAGCGAAGAAGTTATGGGAAGCTCTTAAAAATGATATGATGGGAATGCGACGTTGAAGGCATTAAGGCAAAAGCTTTGAAGAAGGAGTTTGATAACTTCTCTTCAATAGGAAAAGAGAGCCTGGGTGACATCATCGACCATTTCTACCACTTGATGAGTGAGCTGCACACTCATGGGGTAACCACGTCCATGAAGACAAGGTGTCGAGTTTTGCAGATGGATTGGCAGAGATGTGGGTTTCGTTTGTGTCAAATCTAAGACAGAATGATTTGCTAGCAAAGTTGGATATTAACAATTTCATTCTGAAGCTGAGAGAGGAAGAGTTGAGGATGAAGTACAGATCTCAAAAAGGATCATATGATCGGAACCCGTCACTTTACAACTCAACTCCTCAACCAAAAAGTTTTGGAGCACCGTCTCAAGCCACTACTTCAGGATCTAACACGTCAGGGTCATCTTTCACCAAATATATAGCACCTAAAGCAAATGCTACGAAATTATAGACCGAGAATCTCGGTAATGTTGCTGTAGAGGTGGCAAAGGAGCATATGGATCTCCTAGCTAATGTAGTTCACTCCTATGATGGTCTAGTTGCGGGGAGGATTGGAAACTGCCATCTCGCCGATGAAGACTACGAGCAGGTAAATGAAACTGAACTCGAAAGAATGGATATCATGTGGGCATTGGCTAGTGTTGTCTGGAGGGCGAAGAAGTTTGTGAAAAAGACGGGACAGAACTTGATAGCCACCAAAGACACTACCTTTGGCTTTGATAAAACCAAAGTCACCTTTTTTAACTGTGCAGGGAAGGGGCACTTTAAGCGTGAATGTGTTAAGCCTAAGAAGGCATGAAATGGTAATCCATTCTCCATATTCCATCGTCAAGACAAACCCACCAATGGGGCTACATCATCAAGCAAGCATCCTAAAGCGTTGACTGCACAAGACGATGAAGAGCAAGATTGGACCCTTCGGTTTGTATCTCCGGGAGAAACCAAAATTGCTTGTGTTGAGGGTTTGGATGACTACTCTGCAAGCAAAGGTGAAATTGTAGTGGAACTAGTGATGTCTAATAATGATGAAACTACAAATTGTAGTGGAACTAGTGGAACTCTGCAAGTACAACATGTTTAGAATCACCAGCACCCGAATAGTCAAACTCTACTATGATGGCTGATTCAAACGAATCTTCTTAGGTAAGTATCACAGACCAACTTTTTGATAGTTATGCCTGTAATGAATGTAATAGATTTAGAGAAAGCATAGACTCAAAATTTGCTAGGTTATTAGATCACAATGATAGCTTAGTAAATGACTTACAACTGTGCACAGAAGCAAACCGGATTTTAAAACAAAATGAGCACAGTTATAAAGAGAAAATAAAACTGTTAAATAAACAACTAAGGGAAACCGAAGTTGTTGCTTTTAACCAAGAAAATGACATAAAGTTATATTTAAACTCCCTAGAAGAAACTAAGAAAGCAAAAGCAGTTTTGGAAGTCGAAGTAAATTCATAAGACAAAAACTACACAGTTGGACTAGTTCGTCTCACATAGTCCAGCACTTAGTGAAATAACGCAACAACAGGGAGGGTTTGGGTTACAATGTGGTTCCACCACCATATGAGACCTTGTTAAATGCTAAATGTAAACCAATAAATAACAACCCAATCAAGGATCATGTGGTGTCCACTCCTCTAGTTAGTGATCCAGATTCCACAAGTAAACCAATTGAATCTATCACTAAACAAAAGGAGGCCATTTTGAAGTCGAAAGGTAAGATGCCTACTGTTAATTTGGATGAACAATCTGAAAACATTAAGGTAAAGTCAGGTTTTAACATGTCTAATTCTGAACTCAAAAAGACTAAACAAGTTAACCAACCTCGTGTACCATGTCTTAGTCCAAATAAACAAACGAGTAAAGATGTTAAAAACATTCAAACATTGAATTTTGCTAAAGAAGCTAAAACATCTAAACAAGAAATGTCAAAACCCAGACAGACTAAAGTCACACCTGAGTCATACACTTCCTCACAGAAACAGTTCCACTAACATATCGAAAGTAGATCATGCTACAATTATGGAAAGTATGGACACATTGCTTCTAACTATCCTTATTATCAGACACCAAGAAAGAAAATTGAACTTCATGAAACTAAACCAATTTTGTCTAAAAGGAGTTCTATCACTCCACCAAAAAGAATTAGTGAACATTGTGAATCCAAGGATCTCAATTAGGAATTATCAGTGTCAGTTGATGGCAAGTCAACGTTTGCGGAATCAACGTTAATTTGGTTTAATTGTTTGTAATAACTTTAAATATCAATAAATATTCAAGAACACACTAAAAAAACACAATTAATGAATAATAAGTTTTTATTAGAATATGTTAATGATTACAAATATAATGAATGAATGATATCAAAGTTTGTTATGATGTGACGGCTGCTAGGGTTTGATTGAGTGACTTTGATGTGATTGTCGTATTGCTATTGCTGTTGCTATTTAATCAATCGTCTCGCCCACCCCTTGAATCGAAACCTAGGATCCATATATATAGATAATGATGTTTCAGTTATAGGAAACACCAGATCTCTTGGGATTTTATTTGTTTCAGTTAAGGAATCATCGGATTTCTCGGGATTCGCATAGCTGCCTTGTTGACTTGTAACACTTGTATTATACAAGTGTTTGGACTCCATTGGAATAGTGTATTCAGTAGGAATTTTGTTCTTCCGTAGATGATTTGTTCTTCCGTAGAAGCCTTGTTCTTCCTAAGGAAACTTCTTCTTCAGTTCTGGTTGTTCATCCGTAGAGGATCTTTGGATGTAAGGTTACTTGTAAGAAACATATCTACGGAAGAACAAAATGTTCATCCGTAGATGTTTCTTACACTTGGTCAATTTCATAAATTGACCAAGTATAATGTTTGTACCTGCAACCATACATAAATCAACACACACATAAATGGGTTAACCTATACATTTAATGCATACACAATAACGAATTACAAACATTCATTACATATATTAATTCAAGTACTAAGCTGAAGGGGATCGAGATCTAGTTTGATCAATTAGATTAATATTTGCAGCGGAATAGCACACGAATTAGATGAAATTTTAGCAACAATATTATGAATATTCAATCAAACAGTAACGGTTATAGAGAGAGAAAGTTTTCTGCAAAAAGAATGTTTTCATTCACGCACATGCTTCAGATGCAAGGAAATTAGGTCAACATTCCTTTTATGAAGGAATGTGACATCAGCTGACGTCACTTGATAGTGACATCTAACTGATTTATACAAACAATTGAAAGTAAACTACAGTATTAAAGATGTCTACAACAACTGAGGACACCTTCACAAAAAGCCAAGTATAAGCTAACATTACAACTACTGAAGTTATAACATCTGAAGTGTAAGAACTTCAGATGTTTTACATAATATAAAACTACTGATTACAAACTACTGAAATGTAAACCATCACAACTACTGAAGAGAACTACTTCAGCTGTTTTGACAACTTCTGAAAACTTTGTCTTCAGACTTTATCTTCAGACTTTATCTTCAGACTTTGTCTTCAGACTTTATCTTCAGACTTCGTCTTCAGCTGTTGTCTTCAGACTTTGTCTTCAGACTTTATCTTCACACTTTGTCTTCAGCTGTTGTCTTCAGACTTTGTCTTCAGCTATTGTCTTCAAACTTTGTCTTCAGACTTTTATCTTCAGACTTTATCTTCAGCTGTTGTAGACCACTTTAGTTGTTTTGATGTCTGTAGGACTTAAAGGTTTTTCTGATCTGGCTCATTGGTTCTTTTGGTCCAACATAAGCCTATACATAATAAACTAGATCTATTGATCCTAGACCAAACAATACTCCCCATTAGGCTTAGATACTTGCAATCAGTTCTTTAAAACTAAAAGTTCTTTCATCCCTGCCACCATCCTTGAGTTAAAGTATGATACAACATCCTTTTGATCATCGTACTTATACTTGATCTCCATTCTGCATATCCTCTTCAGAGTCTCAAAACTTAGGCCCAAAATGTCTTCTTCAGTTGTGAGTGTTTCCACAACACATTGATTATTGACCATCTCCAACTCATCTTCTTCAGATATTCCCAGTTCGGATATATCTTCAAAGTTAGCTCCCTTCAGCATCCCAGCATTATATCTTTTTCTCTTGTATGCTTTTGCATGCAACTTATCTACAACTTGAATCATGTGAATGTATAAGCATAAGTCATTCTGAGCTTTTTCCTCTGTAAGCTTTGGGAATAATTTATCATGTAAGAATGATATGTAGCTTGGATGAAGCATTTTTATCTCTACAGGGTCAAAAATTCTTATTTTGTCACCTTTCCTTCCATCAGCATTCCTCAGTAACACCAATTCTTTTGTTTTCTCAACATATCCCCACTTAGTTATGGAAATAGTGTATTTATTTCCTCCAATGACTTTGATGGAAGTTGTTTTCTTATTAGGACAACCAACTCTCCTTAGAATTTCATCATCAACTAATGAGGAGGAATTGGTGGCTGATCTTTTCTTTCTTTCCGATCTTCTTTTGTGCTCAACATCCTCTCTTTTTGCTTCTCTAATCACATCATCTTCGAACTTTGTGTTTAACTTTCCCACCAACACAAAGAAGTCTCTTCCCCTTGAGTGAATTGGATAGTTAGAAATTGTAAGATTTTGCAGATCCTTGATGTCTTTCTCATGAAGTCTTTGCACTGTCTCTGTATCATGGAAATATTGAATTCTTTTGGAGGTTCTGTTGATAATTGCACAATCCCAGTCTGGATCAAATTTCCAGGCCATAATCCAGTTCTCTTCTTCAGAACTCGGGGTTGTGATATGATCATATAATTCTATGAGAGTTGATTTCTGTTCAGTAATCTCTCTAACAGTTGTCCTTAATGGGCACACTTTGCCAGGAATGACTGCCCTTGGTTCTCTGATCAGTTTGTCTTTGCCTTTGTGTTGATCTTTAGGTTCGACATTTATAGGATCAGCAGAGAGTTTACTTTGTTGCTCAAATAATGGGTGAGGAGCTTCAGTTATCTCACTCCAATGTCAAGTTCAACAGGCATTACATGATCCATCATTCTTCTTAGTTCAGCAACACTTCTTCCTTTAAGCTCCTGAGCCTTGTAATTGTGAGCCTGAAGCCAACATATCATATTGTACTTGCTGAGTTTAGCAGTGTCACAATGGCCTAAATCTTTCTTGATTTTCTGAATGGCTTGAAATGTTATGAATGCCTCATAATCACAGTTAGGAATCACAAATCTTGCAAGCTCAAACTCTTTCAATATGTTCTTCATCTCAGACATATTCATCCTTTCAACCATGTCATATGGAAATCCATGGTTGATCAGGGTCATAAACATAGCACATTCAGGCTTCTCTTCCATGATGTCTTTTGTTGTAAGAAGAACATCAGTCTTTGATTCTTCTTGAGCTTTGTTAGGTTTATCTTCAATCAGCTCTTTCCATTCAACATCACTCTCAAATTCATCAATAGCAGCTTGCTTTGATGTTAAAGTTTCCATAGAAGGAGTGTGCACAGAAGAGGTATGTCTAGACCGTTTAAGAGAGTCTTCAACATTGATTACTTGAATCTTTGTTGGGCCCAAATACTTTCTCTTCCTTGAGTATTGAATGAGTTGCTTAGAATTTTCAGTAGGTTTCTTTAATTGGTTTGATTCAAGAGCACATAACTTCATTTTCAGTTCATCAATATCTTCTTCTTTTCTTCTCAACAGAGTTGATTGATCATAGAGAGTGTCATTGATTTGATCAATTTTCACTTTTAGCTTCTCATTTTCTTCTTTCTCTTTCTTTACTTCTTCTTTGAGTTTAGAATCTTGTTGAAGAAGAGCATCAATCACTTCATTATTGCACACGACATCTTCTCTCAATATTTTGATTCTTGATTCTAGTTGCATCAGCATTTCATCTTTTACTTTCATTATTCCCTTCAACTCTTGTATTCTTTGCTTTCTATTGTTGGACTTTAGTACAAGCTTGTTGTATTCAGTAACCAGATAACTCTTGCTAACGGGGATGTCAGAATCACTTAGATCCTCTTCATTGTATGCTATCACATCAACATAGTTTGCTTCTTCTTCTCCTTCCTGATGTTGAGAAGTAATCTCATCATCTTTTACTTCTTTATGGGCTTCACCTATCAAGCTTAAACTGGTTTCAATAATTGAACTTTCGGTTCTTGATGTGGTTGTTGTCATTGATGATGATAGTGATCGGAGAGACTTGTTCAGTTTCATTTGAGAGTACAGGGGATTCAGTTTTGGATAATGACAGTTTAACTGTACTTGCTTATGAGGCTAACTCTGTCTCCCTAGTGTAAATGCTCTTAGTGGCTGAATTTTCTAGATTTGGAGGTTGTTGATAAAGTTGCATTTGAAGCTGATTTGGTGATGGAGGCTGGATTGGAGATTGGCTCTGTGTTTTGGCTGGCTGGTGATTGTGGTTGGGATGTTTGTTGTTAATTTGGTGATTGATGGTGGATTAAAGAGATTGTTTTGTGTTTTGGCTTTTTTGTGATAGAGGGTGAAAGGGAGAGATTGGTTCTGTGTTTTGGCTCTTTGGAGATTGTGTTTGAGAAGTTTTCTGTTGATTTGTTGAGAGAGGGTGAATTGGAGTGGTTGGTTTAGTGTTTTGCCTTGCTAGTGAATTTGGTAGGGATGATTGAGGTTGATGATGTATGGGTGATATAACGGGTGAATGAGTGTCTTGAACCGAATTGGCTGGAGAGTCCTCTTGTTGATCTTCCCACACAAGCTCTTGAGGAATATTTGCAGTAGCATCAACCACATGTGCAAACATGTCCATGTCACCTCCTTCATATTTCCTAGAAATTTTGTTGAGAACAGATTTGCCAAGGTGTGCTTGAACAAACACACCACCATCCATAGAAGTTCCAGGCAGATCCGCATTAATGATTAGTTGAAGAAACCTTGGAAACATATACATCTTATTAGCCTTCTGCACTTTAATGTGATCACATAGGCAGTTAAAGATGTACTTTGAGTAATTGTAGGTTCTTCCCTCAAAAATACCAATGATGCCAGAAGAGATATGTCTTGAAAATCTATTAAGGCCAGATTTTCTGTTCGAAATGCACTTCGGATATGTGTGACAGAGAAATCTGTATGGCTTACAGAGTCTTCTTTTCTTGATTTCTCCCTTTTCAAATCACCATCATACCCCATCATGAGAAAAAATTTCTCTATGTATTCGTTTT
Source organism: Flaveria trinervia (assembly GCA_025506515.1). Taxonomy (NCBI): domain Eukaryota; kingdom Viridiplantae; phylum Streptophyta; class Magnoliopsida; order Asterales; family Asteraceae; genus Flaveria; species Flaveria trinervia. Next base: position 47,624,635 of record CM046458.1, on the reverse strand, counting down.
CGAACATATCAGGGTGTCCGGCTTCAACATCTCCCAACTCAAGAACTCTTTTTATTGTTTGTTCATCGATTCTCAGCCTTCGATTTTTAACATTAGCAACAATAACTTCACCATCTTCTTCTATGTATACAGAGTTCCAGAAATCAGTAATATGTGATCGATATATCACAGGCTCTACTGATAAGGCATAGGATAGTCTCGATCTTCTTAGATATCTGATTATTTCTTGACACCCTTCTGAAACAGGATCGTCAGGGTTTAAGAAGGCACACACATTGTGTTCTCTCGCAAATCGATTATCCATATGATCATAAAAAGAAGATTTCGTTAGAATCACATTATTGATATGAGAATACGAACAGTTGTGAGATAAAACACGAATCAAGTAGTTCATTGTTGAATATTATGACATGTTTTACCTTAATAACCGTAGATTAGGACACAGATATTTGTTTTTTTAATGTTTTGATGTGGTAAAATTTTAAATGCTATGAAAGGGGGAAAAGTTTGTTGAGAGTGAGTTTTCTAGGTCTGAAAAGTGAGCTGAAAAAACAAATAATGAATTTGAGAAGTCTAACCGCATCATTTATACTCTCAGACACATTAATTTTATCTCATTAATTAAGTGGGACCTTCAACGTATTCTTCCGTAGAACATCTACGGATCAACAACATCTGCTCATGAAGTGTAACTTTCATTTTAACAGATTACCAAACTGTAAAATTAAATTACATTTGTTGATCTTTTTTCATCCGTAGTTTACCAATCTATGGATAAACATTTAAGTTTTCCACATTGTAGCTTCTGCTGATGCTTAAGATAGCACTGTAGCTTCTGCTGATGCTTAAGATAGCACTGTAGCTTCTGCTGATGCTTAAGATAGCACAATGCAGAGAAATATTGTTGTATGTATGGTCCAAGTCCATTGGTTAGAACCATTTATTGTTTTAGGACGTTGTTGACTTTGTATACATGGCAATTTAGCACAAGAAAGTTTAAAATGATTTTTAATAAAATTTTCATGTATCTAGAAGCTAAGATGATGCTCAGATTCCATTCCTTCAAAATGATAATGAGATAGACAATGCTGTTGATTGAAAAACTTAACTTCATGTATTCTACTCCCCCTAAATTTGTGATTAATGGTGAAATTAAGCATTTATCATAAATTTATTTAAAAGGAATAACATGATTTTTAAGTGTATGATGATGATCAGACATATATACACATATGATGGGATCATACTATAATACTAAGCCTCTTCCTGATGAGTTATTTTGTTGAATTGATACCTGAACAAAGTTCTGATTGCAAGTATATTGTCTACTTAAATCCATACAAGAGCTCATGTATCAACTAGGCATGCTAATTATCATGTTTTCATATTGATTTGGAAATAAATGTTATGGGCTTCACATTCAATTCATAAAGATTTTGTCCTCCCTTTGCAAGTCAAATCATCACTTTTTCACACTTAAGAACTATGTACTTTAAGTTATAAGTTCTATCTTGAGATGCATTTGGCATCTCATTAATGAAATGATGTAAAAGCTCAAGATACTATACAATTGATCACATTGGATTCTTTTGAGAGCTTAGATATGATCATCATCAGGTCACCGGGTCTTTACTCACGTAAAACAGAGGTGCCTTTAACCCAGGTCTTTGTTTACACAAAACAGAGGGATGATGAGGATCATGATCTTTTCATCGTTTGTAACTGAACTTCAGTATGGTGATCGTACACCCAGGTCTTTGTTTACACAAAATAGAGGGAGTATGATTTGCAAAGATAGCTATTATAAAGTGTTGGTACATAGTGTGTTTAGATGAGTGATTTGGTCACATCAGAAAAAGACTCACCTTGTATTCTCAAAATGAAGTTTCCCAGAAACAATCACTTTAGCATTATGTTTGGCATGCACTCAGTTTAGTTTCCACTCAAGATTTATCTACTCACATATCAAGAAACTTGCTGAGATTTATTGTTATTTATGTATTCAGGAATAAGCAAAGCTATAGTGTACTATCATTTCCCATGCATATGTCATGCTTAAGTATCATTACATACAATATATTTTTTTAATCTGATTAATCTAAGTTAATCATGCCTAAAGACTCAACCAGAAATTTAAATCTGACTGAGTCAAAGGCTTTAGTGAATAAATCAGCAAGCTGATTTGTTGTATCCACTTTGATTAACTTAATCAAACCCTTTTCTGAGCAATCTCTTAGAAAAT